>JAEUCK010002014.1:0-75144 GCA_017311455.1 Otocyon megalotis megalotis | reverse complement strand
ATGTAAATCAGAGTCATTTAAAGATCCTAAGAGCAGAGAGGTCTAGCTTAGGCCCCGTGTGGAATTTTTTAGGGGGAGAAGGCAGCTGGGAAAGAGAAAGTAGAAGAGAGACTGAGATCATGCAGTCTTCTTCTGATGAGTCAAAAACATTTCCTAGAAACCAGGGTGGGAAGTCAGTGTTCACAGGCTCTTGCATTTCACAACTTTTGAAGCTGTGCAGGTGGTTAAAACGGACTTTTTACTTCTTTTTTTTTTTTAAGATTTATTTACATATTTTAGAGAGAAAGAGTATGTGAGTAGGGGGAGGGGCAAAGAGAGAAGGGGAGAGAGAGAGGGAGAGAAAGAGAGAGATAGAATCTCAAGCAGACTCCCCGCTGAGGGCAGAGCCAGACTCAGGGCTCTATCTTATGACCCTGAGATCCTGATGTCAGCCGAAATCAAGAGCCAGATGCTTAGCTGACTGAGCCAACTGGTGCCCCCAGACTTTTTACCTTTTCTTTTTTAAGAGTCTATTTATTTATTCATGAGAGACACAAAGGAGAGAGACAGAAAGAGAGTCAGAGACACAGGCAGAGGGAGAAGCAGGCTCCGTGCAGGGAGCCTGACGCGGGACTCGATCCCCGGTCTCCAGGATCAGGCCCTGGGCTGAAGGCGGCGCTAAACCACTGAGCCACCCAGGCTGCCCCAGACTTTTTACTTCTTAAACAAGTCTAGCTGGCCTCTAGATTTACAAGAGGACAGAGGCCTCTTCTCTGGGTCAGGATAGCTGTCTCCCCAAAAGTTCATGGCTTTGTCTCCCATAAGAGCTGCAAGATGACCAGGCTCCTTGGAAATGTAAAAGATCTCAGAATGCAGGATAACCTCTGTTTGATCAAACTCTCCTTAAGCACTGCTGTTTTAGCATGGTAATTCCTAAAATTTCAGAGGAGGAAAAAAAAAAAAACTGAAATTTTTAATTTTATGCAGAAGAAATTAACCACAGGAGTTTCTACTTTCCAATATTCTATTTCATGACTCCGATGCAAGAATTCCAGTGGACATCATTTTTTTTTTTTACTTTTCTACTTCGAAGCTTTCAAAAAGAAACAGCCCTAATAAAATGGTTTGCCTAGTAAATCAGAGCCATATTCATATCTATAAATCCAAGCCTGCAATCCAGTGCAAATTAAGACTGTCCTGAAGTGTTTATTAAAAAGAATGGTGTGTGATGGAAGCTTCACACAATGTATTTATTCTAGCAAGAATCTGAATTAAAAAATGAAGAACATAACTGAAAGGAATAAAATGCAACATAAGGAGAGATTTATTTCTACGCTGCGTCCCGAAAGCGATTTCCTTTTGGAAACTTCCAGAAATGTAATAGCTTTATTAATGAATGGATTAACTTAATAGTTTATTAATCTCTATTGCAGGATTCACTGCACAGAAAATACTAAAGTGGAACCAGATCTCTGCTTCACTTAGTTGCCCTAACTGAATAGCTGGTGATCAAAAGTCTTCTTGTGTGTTTATAGCTCAGGAACCTTCCCTGCTTACTGCAAAGCCCTAAAACCAGCTACAGGTGCCAGTGGGTCAATATGAATGCCAAGGATTAGCTTTTCCTATCCAGGCAGGGCTTGTCTTCAGTTGTTTTTATTTCTGAAATGAAGAGCATTTCCCAAGCTCTTTGAGGAAGCTGGGCTGCTCAGTGATTTAAGTGACATGTGATGAGTAGCTGCGTTCTCGATCTTAGTCACCATATTAGCATCGGGGATGTGACAATAGCTGTACTGTCCTAAATGCATACTTCCCAAAGCACTGGTCTTGTCTGCTGCTTTCTGAAGGGGAAGTGCTCCATCAGATCTTTCTTGGTCGGGACGTGGGCAGGGGCGCCCCTCTTGTCCTGCTGTGTGTCATTACAGTAAACATCCCCCTTTGGCCTGATTTCTCCCTCTCCTTGTACGATTCCTCATGCTTTTCAGGCTCTTAAAAAATAAAATCTCAATTTATTACTTTCTTGTTTTCTTCTATTTACTACTTTAAACAGGAAATCAATGTTACTTGAATAAGCAGAACTTTCGTATAAACAAAACTGGTAACTGTACCCCCCTCCAAAACAAAATTACAAAATTACCCAACCTAATTAGTCAAGAATGAAAGCCAAGATTGCCTTGTGATGTGTGGACGGTTTATCACCCCATAAAAACCAACAGGAATTGGTGCTCTGAAAAGAAGACTTTGGACAAATACATCAATTTTAAGAGTAAACGGATTGTTTTCCCCCCCACAAAATGAGAAAGGGTTGGTAAAACAGAGCAAGAAAATGTTGGACAGATAACAGATGGGGTGGGGTTATTCTGTTTCAGACTTTACCCAAGAGAAAGAGACGGGAGAGTTGCCTAATCCTGGTATCACATTTCCGGCTATGACAGGAAGAGATAGATCATAACAGATAAAAATGGAAAATGTTGTGAAAAAAAAAAATCAAATACTTCTAAGAAAGACACAGTGCAAGATCCAGCTGCGGTAAATTTTAAAGGAAACGAGCGTTGCAACCGGCTGAAGCTCAAGTTGCCTGGTTAAATACGTTTTGATGACAGAGCCATGGGGACACGCAGGAGTGGCCTCATGCCACCTGAGAACCCCAGAGCTCAGGACACCACTCCTCCACCTCACAACGCTCTCCCCACAATCCAGCACACCTCTCTGCAGCGTGATACCCAACACCCCCTGGAGGAGGTCTAAAATTTTCAGTTTCTAGATACTCTTTCTGAAATAGAAATTCAGTTCTTTCTTACCTGACTCTGAGGAGAAAGGTGCAAGTTTCTGCCACGTTCACTTCTCTTCTCCAGACTTAAAACTAGCTGGGCTTACTTACTCTACTTCCCATGAAATAGCCACAGCCCTTTAGAACTCTACCCATACAATAACCTTCCAAACAGTACAGGATCCTCCCAGGAGGTGATAAGGCCTCCAGCAAATATTTCCCAGTGTTCTACATTTCTTCCCATGGAGTTGTGTCAACCAAAAGTGCAAGTGTCCCCTAGTAAAGGAATAAATGATAAAGTGATTATCTACCTCATGACCCCCTTTCCACTGGACTATTTGTGGAGAGCGCCTGCTTGTCTCGTTCACAGCTGACCTGTGGTTAAAAGCTGAATGTGCAAGGGCATCTGGGTGGCTCAGTGGTAGAGTGTCTGCCTTCAGCTCAGGTAGTGATCCCAGGGTCCTGGGATGGAGTCCAGCATCGGGGTCCCTCATGGAGCCTGCTTCTCCCTCTGCCTGTGTCTCTGCCTCTCTGTGTGTGTCTCTCATGAATAAATAGATAAAATCTTAAAAAAAAAAAAAAGCTGAATGTGCATTCTTGAAAGACCAGATCACTGAGTGAATGAATTAACTGAATGAATGAATGAATGAATGAATGAATGGAAAAACACTACTCAAGGCAAGAATTCATCTTTCCTCACAACCCCAGACTTTCCCATCTATTTTTGTTAACATGGAACATAACACTTCCCAGCAAAGTAGACATTTGGTCCTGAGGACTGGGGGACCCTGGGGGAGGGAGTCTGGTGTTCTTGGAAAAACATGATAGTGGTAAGAGGAAAAGGAAGTGCATCTGCACCGAGATAGCTAAGACCATAACCCTAAACCTAACCCTAACCGTAACCCTTACCATTTACACTAACCCTAACCCTAACTGTACCCTAAACCTAAGCCTAACCATAACCTATACCCGTACACTAACCCTAACCCGAACCGTAAACCTTACCTGTACCCTAACCCTAATCCTAACCCTAAACCTAACCCTTACCCATACCCTTAACGTAACACTACCCCTAACCCGTACCATAACCCTAACTCTATCCCTAACCCTAACCCATACCGTAACCCTATCCCTAACCCAAACCCTAACCCTAACCTTAACCGTAACCCTTACCTGTACCCTAACCCTAACCCTAAACCTAAACCTAAACCTAACCCTAAACCTAACCCTAAGAGTTACCCTTACCCGTTCGTAACACCAACCCTATCCCTAAACCTAACCCGAACCCTAACCCTAACCCTAACCCGTATTGTAACCGTAACCCTAACCTTAACCCTAAACGTAACCCTTACCCTTACCCTAACACTAACCCTAACCCTTGCCAGAACCCTAAACCTAACCTTAACCGTAACCATAACCCCAACCCGTAAGTAACCCTTACCTTAACCCTAACCCTTTCCCGAACCCTATCCCTAAACCTAACCCTAACCCGTACCGTACCCTTACCCTAACCCTAACCCTAACCGTAACACTTACCCATACCCGAAACCTAACCCTAATCGTAACCGTAACCTGTACCTGTACCGTAACCATAACCCTAACCCTAAGCCTAACTGTAACCCTTACCCATGCCTAAAACTATCCCTAACCCTAACCCTTTCCCGAACCTTAACCCTAACACTAACATTAACCCTAACCTAATCCCAACCCGTACAGTAACCCTAACGCAAATCCCTAACCCGTAACATAACTCTAACCTTAACCCTAACCCTAACCCTAAACCTAACTCTAACCCAACCGCTAACCCTAACCCTAACCTAACCCGTACCGTAACCCTAACCCTAACCTTAACCATAACTGTAACACTTACCCGTACTCTAACCCTAAACGCTAAACCTAACCCTAACCCGTACTGTAACCCTAACCCTAACCCTAACCCTAACCCTAACCCTAACCCTAACCCTAAACCTTACCCTCAACCTAATCCTAACCCTAACACAACCCTTACCCGAACGCAACCCTATCCGAACTCTAATCCATAACATAATCCTAACCCTAACCCTAAACCTAACACTAACCCGAACCATAACACTTACCCGTACCCTAACCCTAACACTAATCCAAAACCTTACCCAAAACGTAACCCTAAACCTAACCATAACCCGTAACATTACCCTTACCCTAAACCTAACCCTAACACTAATCCTATCCATAATCCTAACGCTAAACCTAACTCTAACCCTAACCCTTACCCAAACCCTAACCCTAAACCTAACCTGTACCGTAACCCTTACCCTAACCCAAACCGTAACCCTTACTCGTATCTTAACCCTAACCCTAACCCTAACCCTAACCCTAACTGTAACCCTTACCTGTACCCTAAACCTTACCCTAACCCTAAACCTAACCCTAACATTAATCCTAAACATAACCCTCACCCGTACCCCAACGCTAAACGTAACCCTAACCCTAACCAGTACTGTAACCCTACCATAACCCGAACCCTAACCGCAACACTTACCCGAACCCTAACACTAACCCTAACCCTAAAGCTAACCCTTTCCCGAACCAAAACCGTAACCATAACCCTAACCTTAAATTAACCCTTACCTGTACCCAAACCCTAACCCTAACCCTAACCCAACTGTAACCCTTACCCGTACCCTAACCCTTACCCTAACCCTAACCATAACTCTTACCTGTACCCAAACCCTAACCCGAACGCTAACCGTAAACCTAACCCGCTCCAGAACCCTACCCCTAACACTAACCCTAACCCGTACCATAACCATAACCCTAGCCCTCACCCTATCCATAACCCTTACCCGTACCCTAACCCTAACACTAACCCTAACCCTACCCCTTACACTAACCCTAACCCTAAACCTAAACCTAACTCTAACCCTAACACGTACAGTAACCCTAACCGTACCCTAACCCTCACACTAAACCTTACCCTAACCGTAACAGTTACCCGTAATCTAAACATAATCGTAACCCTAACCCTAACCCTACCCTGAACCATAACCCTATCCCTAACCCTAACCCGTGGAGTAACCCTAACCCTAACACTAACCCAAACCATAACCCTTACCCGTACTCTAACCCTAACCCTAACCCTAACCCTAACCCTAACCCTTACCAGAACCCTAACACTAACACTAAACCTAACCCTATCCCTATCCGTACCGTAACCCTTACCCTAACCCTAACCGCAACACTTACCCTTACCCATACCCGAACCCTAACCCTAAACCTAACCCTAACCGTAACCCTGACCCATAACCTAACCCTAAACCTAACCTTATACTTAACCCTAAGCCTAAACCATACCGTAACACTAAACCTAACCCTAAACTTAACCGTAACCCTTACCCGTTCCCTAACCGTAAAGTAACTCTAACCCTAAACCTAACCCTTAACCAAAACCTAACCTTAAACCTAACCCTCAATCGTACCGTAACCCTAACCATAACCCTAACTGTAAACCTTAGCCGTACCCTAACCCTAACCTTAACACTTACCCGAACCCTAACCCTAAGACTAACTAACCCTAACCCTAATCATAACCGTAACCCGTACAATAACCCTAACCCTACCCCTTAACCATAACCCTAACCAAAACCGTGACCATTACCCGTACCCTAACCCTAACCCGAAACCTAACCCGAACACTTACCCTAACCTTAAACCTAACCCTAACCCGTACCGTAACCGTAACCCTAACCCTAACCCTAAACCTAACCCTACTCTAACCCGTACTGTAACCCTAACCATAACCCTAACCCTAACACTAAACCTAACCCTAACCCCTACCGTAACCCTGACCCTAACTCGAACCCTAACACATACCTGAACCCTAACCCTATCCCGAACCGTAATCCAAACCCTAAACCTAACCCTAACCCTAACCGTAACCTGTACTGTAAACCTAACCCTAACCCTAACCCTTACCCGTACCATAACCCTAAACCGAAACCTAACCCTAACACTTACCCTAACCTTAAACCTAACCCTAACCCATACCGTAACCCTTACCCTAACCTAACCCTAACCGTAAACTTTACCCGTACCCTAACCCTAACCCTAACCTAGCACTAACCCATAAGATAACCCTAACCCTAATCCTAACCCTAACCCTAACACTTACCCGTACCCTAACCCTAAGCCTAACCCTATCCTTCACACTCTCCCAAAACCTAAACCTAATCCTAACCCGTACCATAAACCTTACCGAAAACCTAACCCTAAGCGTTACCATTACCCATACCCTAACCGTAACCATAACTCTAACCCTAACCCTAAACCTAACCATAATCCTTACCCGTACACTAAACCTACCCCTAACCCTTACCCGAACCTGAAACCTAACCCTAACCCTAACCTGAATCGCATCCCTAAACCTAACCCGAACCCTAACCCGAGCCCTTACCCGAAACCTAACACTAACCCGTACCATAACCCTAACACTAACCCTAACCGTAACACTTACCCTTCCCCTAAAACTAACCCTAACCCTAACCATAACCATAACCATAACCCTTACCGGTACCCTATCCCTAATCCGAAACCTAAACCTAAACCTAAACCGCACCTAACCCTAACCGTAACGCGTACTGTACCCTAACCCTACCCTCACCATAACCGTAACCATTACCAGTACCCTAACACTAACCCTAAGCCTAACCGTAACCCTTCCCCTAACCCTAAACCTAAACCTAACCCTAACCCTAACCGTAACCCTTACGCATTCCCTAACCCTAATCCTAACCCTACCCCTTATCCTAACCCTAACCTACCCTGTACCGTAACCCTAACCATAACACTAACCCTAACACTAACCATAATCCTTACCCGTACCCTAACCCTAAACCTCACCTAACCCTTATCCTCACCCTAACCCTAAACCTAAACCTCACCCGTACCGTTACCCAAACCATAACCCTAAAACTAACACTAATCCCAACCGTAATCCTTACCCGTACCCTAACCCTAACCCTAAACATAAACCTTACCTAACCCTAACACTAACCCCAACCATTACCTGAACACTAACCCTTACACTAGCACTAACCCATAACGTAACCCTAAACGTAACCCTAACCCTATCCCTTACCGTAACCCTTACCTGTACCCTAACCCTAACCCTAATCCTTACCGTAATCCTTACCCGTACCCTAACCCTAACGCTAACCCTAACCTGCACCATAACACTTACCCTAACCCTAACACTAACCGTAACCCTTTACCGTACCTTAACCCTAACCCTAACTCTAACCCTTACCCGAAACCTACCCCTGACCCTATCCCTAACCCTATCCCTAACACTTACCCGTACAATAACCCTAACCCTAACCCTAAACCTTACCATAACCCTAAACCTATCCCTAACCCTAACCGTAAGCTTTACCTGTACCCTAACCCTAACCCTAAACATAAACCTTACCCTAACCCTAACCATAACCCTTATCGATTACCTAAACCTAACCGTAACCTACACGTACCCTAACCATAAACCTACACCTAAAGATAACCCTTACACATACCCTAACCCTAATCCTAAACGTAACCCTAATCTGAACCCTAACCCTAACTCTAACCCTAAAGCGTACCGTAACCCTAAACCTAAACCTAAACCTAACTCTAAACCTAACCCGTACCGTAACTCTAACCCAACCCTAAACCTAACACAAACCGTAGCGCTAACCCTGAACCTTACCCGAACCCTAACCCTAACCCTAACCCGTAGCGTAACCCTAAGCCTAACCCTAACCCTAACCCAAACCCAAAACGTAACCACTACGTGTACCGTAACCCTAAAGCTAACCTAGCCGTACCCTAACCGTAACCCTAACCCTAACCCTTACCCAAACCCTTACCCTAACCCTAACCCTAACCTGTTCCGTAACTCTAACCCGAACCCTAACCCTAACACTGACCGTAGCGCTAACCCTAAACCTCAACCAAACCCCATCCCTAAACCTAAACCTAAACCGTACTGTAACTCTAACCCTAAAATTAACCCTAACCCAAACCGACAACCTTACCCGTACCCTAACCATAACCCTATCCCTAACCCTAACCCTAACCGTAACCCTTACCAGTACCCTAACCCTAACCTTAACCCGAACCCTTACCCGAAACCTAACCCTAACCTAACCCTAACCCTCACCATAACCCTTAGCTGTACCATAAACCTAACCATAAACCTTAACCGAACCACATCCCTAACCCTAACCCAAGCCCGTACTGCAACGTCAAACCTAACCCTAACTCTAACCATAACCCTTACCCGTACCCTAACCCTAAACCTAACACTATCCCTACCCCTAAACCGTACCCTAACCCTAAACCTAACCCTAAATCTACCCGAAAAATAACCCTAACCGTAACCCAAACCGTAACCATTACACGTACCCTAACACTAACCCTCACTCTAACCTAACCCTAACCAGTACAGTAACCCTAAACCGAACCCTAACCCCAACACTTACCCGAACCCTAACCCTAAACTTATCCCTAACCGTAATCCTTACCCGTATCCTAAGCCTAACTCTAAACCTAACCCCAACCCTAACCGTAACCCTAACCTGTAGCCTAACCCTAACTCTAAACCTAACCCTAACCTAACCCTAACCCTAAACATAACCCTTAGCCATACCCTAACCCTACCCTAACACTAACCCTTACCCGAACCCTAAACCTAACCCTAACCCGTACCTTAAACATAACCCTAACCCTAACCGTAACACTTACACTAATCCTAACCCTAATCCTATCCCTTACCCAAACCCTTACCCTAACCCTAACCCTAACAATAACCTAACCATAACCCTAACCAGTACCGTATCTCTAACCTGAACCCGAACCCTAAAACTAACGGTAGCGCTAACCCTAAACCTCACCCGAACCCTAACCCTAACCTAACCCTAAACTGTACCGTAACCCTAACCCTAAACCTACCGTAACCCAAACCGTAACAATTACACGTACCCTAACCCTAACACTAACCCTAACCCTAACACGTACAGTAACCCGAACCGAACCCTAACCCTAACCCTAACCCTAATCTTAACACTTACCCGACCCTAACCCTAAACCTAACAATAAATCTAACCCGTACCATAACCCTAACCCGAACGCTAACATTTACAGTAACCCTAAACCTATCCCTTACCCGTACCCTAAACCTAACTCGAACCCTTACCCGAACACTAAACCTAACCCTAACCCGTTTCGTAACCCTAACCCTAACCCTAACTGTAACCCTTACCCGTACCCTAACCCTAAACCTAACCCTAACCGTAACCCTTACTCGTACCCTAACACTAACCCTAACCTTAACACTTACCCGAACACTAACCCACACCCTAAACATAACCATAACCCGTCCAATTACCCTAACCATAACCATATCCATAATTCTTACCCGTACCCTAACCCTAACCCTAACCCCAAACCTAAGTCTAACCCTTATACGAACCCTAACCCTGACCCTACCCTAACCCGTAGCGTAACCATAACCTAACCCTAAACCTTAAGGTAATCCTTTCCTCTACCCTAACCCTAACCCAAACCCTAACCCTAACCGTTTCCTTACATGTACCCTAAACCTAACCCTAAACCTAACCCTGACCCGAACCCTAACCCTAACCCTAATCCTAACCCTAACCCGAACCGTACCCTAAACCTAACCCTAACCCTTACCTGAACCCTAAACCTAATCCGAACTGTAATCCTAACCCTAACCCTAAACCTAAACCTAACCATAACCCGTACCGTAACCCTAACGCTAACCCTGACCCGTAACCGACCCTAAACCTAACCCTGACACTAAACCTAACCCGTACCGTAACCCTAACACTAACCCTCACCCTAAACCTAAACCTAAACCTAACCCTAACCGTAATCCTTACCTGTACCCTAACCCTAACCGTAACCGGTACCCTAACTCTAACCCTCACCCTAAACCTATCCCTTACCCGAACCCTAACCCTAACCCTAAACCTAACCCGTACCGTTACCCCAACCCTAACTCTAACTGTAACACTTACCTGTAACCTAACCCGAAACCTAACCCTAACCCTGACCCGAACCCTAACCCTAATCCTAACCCTAATCCTTACCATAACCCTACCCCTAAACCTAACCCTAAACGTAACCCTTACACGTACCCTAACCCTAACACTAAACCTAACCCTAACCCTAACCCTAACCGTAACCCTTACCTTTACCCTTACCCTAACCAAACCCTAAACCTAACTCTTACCTGAACCCTAAACCTAACCCAAACCCCAACCCATATGTAACCCTAACCCTAACCCTAACCCTAACCCTAACCATAACCCTAACCGTAACCCTTACCCGTACCCTAACCCTAACCCTAACCCTAAACCTAAACCTAACCCTACATCTACTCCGTACCATAACACTAACCCTAACCATATCCCTAATCCTAAACCTAACCCTAACCCTAACTCTAACGCTTATACGTACCCTAACCCTACCATAACCCTAACCGTAATCCTTACCTGAACGCGAAACCTAACCCTATTCCTTACCTGCACCGTCACCCTAACCCAAACCCTAACCCTTACACTTACCCTATCCCTAAACACAACTCTAAATCTAACCCTAACCATAACCCGTACCGTAATTCTAACACTAACACTAACCCTAACCGTAAACCTTACCCGTACAGTAACCCTAACCTAACCCTAACACTAACCCTAAACGTAACCCTTACCCATACCCTAACCCTAATTCTAAACCTAAACCTAAACTGAACCCTTACCCGAACCCAAACCTAACACGAACCCATACCGTTACCCTAACCCTAAACCTAATCCTAACATTAATCCTAACCGAAGCCCTTACATGTACCCTTACCCAAACCCTAACAGTAACCTTAATCCTAACCCGTACCGTAACCCTAACCCTAAGCGTAACCCTAACCATAAACCTTACCCGTACCCTAATCCCAAACCTAACCTAACTCTAAACCTAACACTTACCCATACCGTAACCCTAACACTAACCCTAACTGTAACCCTTACCCGTACCATAACCCTAAACCTAACCTTAACTCTTACCCATACCCTAACCCTAACCCTAACCTTAACACTTACCCTAACCCTAACCCCACCCTTAACATAACCCTAATCCTTACCATATCCCTAACCCTAACCTTAAACTTAACCCTAACCCTAACCGTAACCCTTAACCGTACCCTAAACCTGACCCGATACCTAACCCTTATCCGACCCCTAAACCTAACCCTCACTTAACCGTAAACCTAAAATTAAACCTAACCCTAATCGTAACCCTTACCCATACCATAACACCAACCCTAACCCTAACCGTAACCCTTACACGTAACCTAACCCTAACCCGTACCGTAACCCGAACCCTAAGACTATCCCTAAACCTAACCCATACCGTAACCCTAACCCTAAACCTAACCCTAAACCTAACCCATACCATAACCTAACACTAAACCTAACCCGAACCCTAACCCTAACCCTAACCCTTACCCTAACCGTAACACTTACCCGTACCCTAACCCTAAACCTAACCCTAAAACTGACCCTAAACCTAACCCTAAGACTAAACCGTACCCTAACACAAAACCTAAACCTAAGCCTAACAGTAACCCTTACCCGTACCCCTAACCCTAACCCTATCCTTAAACCCAACCCTTAACCGAACCACAAACCTAACCGTAAACCTAACCCGGTACTGAACCCTAACCCTAACCCTAACCCTAACCCTAACCCTAACCCGTACCGTAACCCTAACGCTAACCCTAACCCAAACTGTAACCCTTACCCGTACCCTAACCCTAACCTAACACTAAAACTAACCCTAAACCTAACCCTAAGCCTAAACCATGCCCTAAAACAAAACGTAACCCTAAAACTAACCGTAACCCTTACCCGTAACCTAACACTAACCCTAATCCTAACCCTAACCCTAACCCTAACCTTACCCGACCCTAACCTTTACCCGAACCATAACCCTACCCTGTACCGTAACCCTAACCCTAACCCTAAACCCAACCCTCACCCTAACTGTAACCCTAACCCGGTACTGAAAGCTTAACCCTAACACTAAACCTACCCTACCCTAACCCGTACAGTAACCCTCAACCTAACCCTAACCCTAACCCTTAACCTAACCCTACCCGTAACACTTACAGGACCATAAATCTAACCCTAACCTAATACTTACCCGAACCCTAACCCTAACCTAACCCTAACCCTAACCCTTACCCGAAACCTAACCCTAACCCGAACCCTAATCCGTACCATAACCCTCATCCTATCCCTAACCCTAAACTTAACCTTTTCCTGTACCCTCAACCCAAACCTAACCCTAACCCTAACCATAACCCTTACACGTACACTAACCCTCTCCCTAACCCTAGCCCTAATCTGTACAATAACCTAACTATAACCCTAACCCTAACTCTAAACCGTACCCGATCCCTAACCCTAACCCTAATCCTAACCCTAACCCTTATCCGAAACCTAACCCTAACCCTAACCCTAACCCAAACCCTAAACCTAAACGTAACCCTTACACGTACCCTAACCGTAACCCTCACCCTAAACCTAACCCTAACCCTAAACCTAAGCCTAAACCGTAACTTAACCCTAAACCTAACCCTAACCCTAACCCTAACTCTAACCGTAACCATTACCCGTACCCTAACCCTGACCCTAACCCTAATCCTAAACCTGACACTTACACGAACCCTAATCCTAACCCTAACCCTAACCTGTACCGCAAACCTAACCCTAACCCTAGCCCTAACTGTAACCCTTATCCATAACCTAACTCTAACCCTAACCCTGACACTAACCCTAACTCTAATCCTAACCGTAACCATTTGCTGTACCCTAACACTAACCCTAAACTAACCCTTACCCAAACCATGAAGGTAACCCTAAACCTAATCCTAACACTCACCCAAACCATAACCTAAACCTAACCCTAACCCTAACCGTAACCCTTACCCGTACCCTAATCCTAACCAAACCCTAACCCTAACTCTTACCTGAACCCTAAACCTAACCCTAACCCCAACCCGTACCTAACCCTAACCATAACCCTAACCATAACCCTTACCCGTAACCTAACCCTAACCCTAAACCTAAACCAAACCCTACCCCTAATCCGTACCATAACACTAACCCTAACCATAACCCTAATCCTAACCCTAACCCGAACCCTAAGTGTAACCCTTATCCGTACCCTAACCCTACCCTAACCATAACCATAACCCTTAACCGAACGCTAAACCTAACCCTATTCCTAACCTGCACCATCACCATCACACTATCCCAAACCCTAACACTAACACTTACCCTAACCCTAAACCCAACCCTAAATCTAACCCTATCCATAACCCTTACGTAATCCTAACACTAACACTAACTCTAACACTAAACCTTACCCGTACAGTAACCATAACCCTAACCCTAACCCGTACCGTAACCCTAAACCTAACCCTAACCCTAACCCTAACCGTAACACTTACCCGGACCCTAACCCTAAACCTAACCCTAACACTAAACCTAAACCTGACCCAGAGACTAAACCGTACCCTAACACTAAACCTAAACCTAACAGTAACCCTTAGCCGTACCCTAAACCTAACCCTAGCCCTAAACCTAACCCTTACCCGAACCCTAAACCTAACCATAAACCTAACCCAGTACTGAACCCCTAACCCTAACCCTAATCCTAACCCATACCGTAACCCTAACGCTAACCCTAAACCTAACTGTAACCCTTACCTGTTCCCAATCACTAAACCTAACTCTAAAAATAACCCTAAACATAACCCTAAGCCTAAACCATACCCTAAAACAAAACCTAACCCTAAACCTACCCGTAATCCTTACCCGTAACCCTAACCCTAACTCTAACATTAACCCGGTATTGAAACCCTAACCCTAACACTAAACCTACCCTACCCTGACCCGTACAGTAACCTCAACCTAACCCTAACCCTAATCCTAAACATAACCCTACCAGTAACACTTACAGGACCCTAAACCTAACCCTCACCTAATACTTACCCGAACCCTAACCCTTATCCGAAACCTAACCCTAACCCTAACCCTAACCCTAATCCGTACCGTAACCCTAATCCTATCCCTAACCCTAAACTTAACCCTTTCCCGTACCCTAAACCCAATCCTAACCCTAACCCTAACCATAACTCTTACACGTACACTAACCCTCTCACTAACCCTACCCCTAATCCGAACAGTAACCCTAACTATAACCCTAACTCTAAACCGTACCATAACCCTAACCCTAACCCTAACCCTTACCCGATCCCTCACCCTAAACCTAATCCTAACCCTAACCCTTATCATAACCCTACCCCTAACCCTAAACCTAAACGTAACCCTTACACGTACCCTAACCGTAACCCTAACCGTAACCCTAACCCTAACCCTAAGCCTAACCCTAAACCTAAGCCTAAACTGTAACCTAACCCTAAACCTAACCCTAACCCTAACTCTAACCGTAACCACTACCCGTACCCTAACCCTAACCCTAACACTAACCCTAAACCTGACACTTACCCGAACCCTAACCCTAACCCTAACCCGTACCGCAAATGTAACTCTAACCCTAACTGTAACCCTTACCCGTAACCTAACCCTTACCCTAACCCTGACACTAACCCTAACTCTAATCCTAACCGTAACCCTTACCCGTACCCTAACACTCACCCTAAACTAACCCTTACCCAAACCATGAAGGTAACCCTAAACCTAATCCTAACGCTCACCCATACCATAACCTAAACCGAACCCTAACCCTAACCGTAACCCTTACCCATACCCTAATCCTAACCAAACCCTAACCCTAACTATTACCTGAACACTAAACCTAAACCTAACCCCAACCCGTACCTAACCCTAACACTAACCATAACCCTAACCGTAACCCTTACCCGTAACCGAACCCTAACCCTAAACCTAAACCTAACCCTAATCCGTACCATAACACTAACCCTAAACATAACCCTAATCCTAACCCTAACCCTAACCCTAACCCTAACTGTAACCCTTATCCGTACCCTAACCCTACCATAACCCTAACCGTAACCCTTAACTGAACGCTAAACCTAACCCTATTCCTAACCTGCACCGTCACCCTAACCCAAACCCTAACACTTACCCTAACCCTAAACCCAACTCTAAATCTAACCCTAACCATAACCCGTTCCATAATCCTAGCACTAACACTAACCATAACACTAAAACTTGCCCGTACAGTAACCCTAACCCTAACCCTAACCCATACCGTAACCCTAACCCTAACCCTAACCCTAACCAAAACACTTACCCGTACCCTAACCCTAAACCTAACCCTAAACCTAACCCTAAACCTAACCCTAAGACTAAACCGTACGCCAACACTAAACCTAAACCTGAACTTAACAGTAACCCTTACCCGTACCCTAACCCTAATCCTAGCCCTAAACCTAACCCTTACCCGAACCCTAAACCTAACCGTAAACCTAAACCGGTACTGAAACCCTAACCCTAACCCTAATCCTAACCCGTACCGTAACCCTAACGCTAACCCTAACCCTAACTGTAACCCTTAGCCGTACCCTATCCCTAAACCTAACCCTAAAAATAACCCTAAACATAGCCCTAAGCCTAACCATACCCTAAAACAAAACCTAACCCTAAACCTAACCGTAATCCTTACCCATAACCTAACCCTAACCCTAACACTAACCCTAACCTTACCCGACCCTAACCCTTACCCGAACCAGAACCCTAACCCGTACCGCAACCCTAACCCTAACCCTAAACCTAAACCTAAACCTCACCCTAACTGTAACACTTACCCGTACCCTCACCCTAAACCTAACCCTAAGCCTAAACGTAACCCTTACCCATACATTAACCTTAATCCTAACCCTAACCCTAACCCTAACCCTAACCCTTACCCTAACCCTAACCTTAACCCTAACCCGGTACTGAAACCCTAAACCTAACACTAAACCTACCCTACCCTAACCCGTACAGTAACCCTCAACTTAACCCTAACCCAAACCCTAAACCTAACCCTACCAGTAACACTTACAGGACCCTAAACCTAACCCTAACCTAATACTTACCCGAACCCTAACCCTAACCTAACCCTAACTCTAAACCTTATCCGAAACCTAACCCTAACCCTAACCGTAATCCGTACCGTAAACCTAATCCTATCCCTAACGCTCACCTTAACCCTAACCCGTACCCTCAACCCAACCCTAACCCTAACTCTAACCATAACCCTTACACGTACACTAACCCTCTCCCTAACCTACCCCTAATCCGTACCGTAACTGTAACTATAACCCTAACCCTAACTCTAACCCATACCACAACCCTAACCCTAACCCTTACCCGATCCCTAACCCTAACCCTAAACCTAACCCTAACCCTTATCATAACCCTAACCCTAACCCTAAACGTAACCCGCACCTAACCCTAACCGTAACGCGTACCGTAAACCTAACCCTTAAATTCACCCTAACAGTAACCATGACCAGTACCCTACCCTAACCCTAAACCTAACACTAAGCCTAACAGCAACCCTTCCCCTAACCCTCACCCTAACCCTACCCCTTACCCTAACCCTAACCCTAACCCTACCCTGTACCGTAACCCTAACCATAATCCTAACCCTAACACTAACAGTAATCCTCACCCGTACCCTAACCCTAACCCTCACCCTAAAACTTACACTAACTCTAACCCTAAACCTAACCCTCACTTGTACCGTTACCCTAACCCTAACAATAAAACTAACACTAAACCTAACCCTAACCCTTACCTGTACCCTAATCCATACCCTAACCCTAACCCTAACGGTACCACTAACCCATACCCTAACCCTAAACCTAACCCTAACCCAAACCCTTACCGAACCGTAACCCTAACCCTACCCGTACCGTAATCCTAATAATAACCCTAACCCTAACCATAACCCTTACCCGTACCCTAACACTAACCCGAAACCTAACCCAAAACCTAACCGTAACCCTTATTCTAACCCTAACCTAACCCTAACACTAACCCTAATCCATACCGTAACCCTAAACCTAACCCTCACCCTAACCGTAACCATTACCCATACCCTAACCGTAACCCGAACCCTAACCTTAAACCTAACACAAACCCAAACCTTAAACCTAACACTAACCCTAACCCTAACCCTAACCCTAACCCATACAGTAACCCTTAACCTAAACTTAAAATTAACCCTAACCCTAACCGTAACCCTTACCCGTACCTAAACCTAACCCTAACCCTAACCCTAAACCAAACTGAACCCTCACCCTATCCCTAACACTAACCCGTCCAGTAACCCTAATCCATACACTAACCCTGATCGTAAACTTCCGTACCCTAACCCTAACCCTAAACTTAACCGTAACCCTTACCCTTACCCTAAGCGTAACCCTAACACTAACCCTAACCCTTACCGGAACCCTAACCATTATCCTAACCCTAACCCTAACCCTAACCCGTACAGCAACCCTAACCCTAACCCTAACTCTAACCGTAACAGTTACCCGTACCCTAACCCGAACCCTAACCCTAACCCTAAACCTACCCGTATGGTAACCCTAACCGTAACCCTTAGTCGTATGCTAACCCTAAACCTAACCCTAAAACTAACCCTAAGCCTAAACCGTAACCTAACCCTAAACCTAACAGTAATCCTTACACGTACCCTAACCCTAACCCTAAACCTAAAACTAACCCTTACCCGAACCCTAAACCTAACGCTAAACCTAACCCTAACCCGTACGATAACCCTAAACCTAACCCTAACAATAAGCCAAACCATACATGAACCCTAACACTAACCCTAAACCGAACCGTAATCCGACCCTAACCCTAACTCTAACCCTAACCCTAACCCTAACCGTAGCCCTTACCGTAACCCTAACCCTAACCCTAACTCTATACCTAACCCTAACCCTAACCCTAACACTTACACTAAGCCTAAACCTAACCCTAACCAGTACGGTAACCCTAACCCTAACCCTACCCTAACCCTAACCTTAACCATAACCCTTACCCGTACCCTAACCCTAACCCTAACTCTATACCTAACCCTAACCCTAACCGTAACACTTACCTGTACACTAACCCTAACCCTATCCCTAAACCTAAACCTAACCGTAACTCTTACCCTAACCCTCATGCTTACCCCAAGCCTAACCGTAACCCTTACCCGTACAAACCTAACCCTAAATCTAACCTGAAACCTTACCCAAACCCTAACACTAACCATAACCCGTTCCGTAACCCTAACCCTAACCCTAACACATACCCTAACCCTAATCCTAACACTAAAGCCGTACCGTAACCCTAACCCTAAAACTAACCCTAACCCTAACTGTAACCATTACCCGTACCCTAACCCTAAACCTAACTCTATAGCTAACCCTAACCCAAAACGCAACCCTTACCCGTACCCTAACCCTAACCCTAAACCTTACCTGAACCCTAACCCTAACCCTAACCCTAACCCTAACCCTAACCGTAACCCTAACCCTAAACTATATTGTACCGTAAACCTTACCATAACCGTAACCCTAACACTAACTGTAATCCTTGCCCTTACCCTAACCCTAAACCTCAACCTAACCCTAACCCGAAACCTAACCCTTAAACGAACCCTAACCCTAAACCTAACCCTAACCCGTACCGTAACCCTAACCCTAACACTACACCTAACACTAACCCGAACCATAACACTTACCCGTACCCTTGCCCTAACACTAACACAAACCCTTACCCGTACCCTAACCCTATCCCTAAACCAAAACCTAACTGTAACTATTACCCGTACCCTCATGCTTACCCCAAGCCTAACCGTAACCCTACCCGTACACTAACCCAACCCTAAATCTAACCTGAAACCTTACCCGAACCCTTACACTAACCATAACCCGTTCCGTAAACCTAACCCTAACCCTAACACATACCCTAACCCTAAACCTAACCCTAAACCTAAAGCCGTACCGTAACCTTAACCCTAAAACTAACCCTAACCCTAACTGTAACCCCTACCCATACCCTAACCCTAACCCTAACTGTAACCTTAACACTAACCCAAAACACAACCCTTACCCGTAACCTAACCCTAACCGTAAACCTTACTCGAACCCTAACCCTAACCCTAACCGTAACCCTAACCCTAAACCTATCCTGTACCGTAAACCTAACCATAACCCTAACCCTAACAATAACCGTATCCTTGCCCGTACCCTAACCCTAAACCTCACCCTAACCCTAACCCTAACCCTAACCGTAACCCTAACCCTAAACCTATCCTGTACCGTAAACCTAACCATAACCCTAACCCTAACAATAACCGTAATCCTTGCCCGTACCCTAACCCTAAACCTAAACCTAACCTTTACCCGCCCTAACCCTAAACCTAACCCTAACCTGTTCCGTAACCCTAACCCTAACACTAAACGTAACACTAACCCGAACCATAACACTTACCCGTACCCTAACCCTAACACTAATCCTAACCCTGACCCGAATCCTAATCCAAAACCTAACCATAAGCCATAACGTTACCCTAACGCTAACCCTAACCCTTACTCTAAACCTAACCGTAACCCTTACCCGTACCCTAACGCTAACCCTAACCCTAACCCTAACACTTACACGAACCCTAACCCTAACCCTTACCCGTAACGTAAACCTAACCCTCACCCTAACCGTAATCCTTACCCGTACCCTAACCCTCACCCTAACACTAAACCTAACCCTATCCCTTACCCGTGCCCTAACTTACCCTAACCCTAACCCGTACCATAACTCTAACCCAAACCCATCCGTAACACTTACCCGAACCCTGACACTAACGCTAACCCTAAACCTAACACTTAAGCGAACCATTACCGTAACCCTAACCCTAAACCTAACCTTAACCCTTACCCGTACCCTAACCCTAACCCGAACCCTAACCCTAAACTAAACGTAACCCTTACCCGTACACTAACCCTTACCCTAATCCTAACCCTAACCATAAACCTTACCTTTACCCTAACCCTAACCCGACCCTAACCCTAAACCTAAGCCGCACCATAACCCTAACCCTAACCCTAATGCATACCTTAACCCAAACCCTAAACCTAACCGTAACCGTTACCCGTACCCTAAACCTTACCCTAACCCTAACCCTAACCGTAACCCTTACCCATACCCTAATCCTTACCCTAACCCTAACCCTAAAGTAACCCTAACCCATCACCTAACCCTAAACCAAACCCTAACCCGAACACTTACGACAACACTAACCTTAACCCTATCCCGTACCGTAACCCTAACCCTAACGATAACCCTAACCGTAACACTTACCCGAACCCTCACACTAACCCTACCCCTAACCCTAACCCTAAACATAACCCTTACCGGTACCCTAACCCTAACCCGTACCCTAACTCTAAACCTAACCTGCACCTAACCCTATCCCTTACCGTAAACCTTACCCGTACTCTTAACCTATCCCTAATCTTACACCTTACCTTAACCCCAACCCTAACCCTAACCCTAAACCTATCCCTAACCCATTCGCGTAACCCTAACCCTAAATTTAAACTGAAGCCTAAACCGTATCCTAAAACTAAACCTAACCCTAAACCTAACCATAAATCTTGCCCGTAACCTAACCCTAAACCTAACCCTAAACCTAACCCTAACGCGAACCCTAACCCTATACCTAACCCTAACCCGTACTGTAACTCTAACCCTAGCACTTACCCTAACCGTAAACCTATCCCTAACACTAACCGTAACCCTTATCCGTACCCTAACCATAACCATAATCCTAACCCTAACCCTAACCGGAACCCTAACCCTTACCGTAACCGTAACCCTAACCCCAACCCTAACCCTAACCCTAACCCTAACCGGTACCATAACCCTAACACTAACCCTAATCCTTACCGTCAATTTACCCTTACTCTAACCCGAACCCTAAGCCTAACCCTAACCCAAACCTGTACCGTAACCCTAAACCTAATCCTATCCCTAACTGTAACACTTACCCGTACCCTAAACCTAAACCTAACCGTAAAACAAACCCTAAACCTAACCCGAAGCCTAAAGCGTACCCTAACACTAAACCTAACCCTAAACCTAACCGTACCCCTTACCTGTACACTAACCCTAACCATTACCCTAAACCTAACCCTTACCCGAACCCTAACCCTAACCCTCATCCTAAACCTAACCGGTACCATAACCCTAACCCTAACCCTTACCCTAAACCATACCTGAACCCTAACCATAACCCAATCCCTAACCCGAACCATAATCCTAACCCTAATCCTAACACAGTACAGTAACCCTAACCCTAACCCTAACCATGACCCTAACCCTAACCCGAACCGTAATCCTACCCTAACCCGTACAGTAACCCTAAACCAAATCCTAACACTAACCATAACCCTAAACCTAACCCTAACCGTAACCCTTACCTGTACACTAAACCTAACCATAACCCTAACCCTAATCCTAACCGGAACCCTAACCCTAACCCTATCACTAACCCTAACCCTAACCCTAAACCGAACCCTATCCCAAACCCGTACAGTAACCCTAACCCTAACCCGAACCTGAACCCTAACCCTATCCCTAACCCTACCCGTATAGTAACCTAACCCTAACATTAACCCTAACGGTAACCCTTACCTGTAACCCTTACCCATAACCTAATCCTAACCCTAACCCTAACCCTAACCTTAACCCTTACTCGTATGCTAACCCTAATCCTAACCCGAACCCTAACGCTAACCCGTACCGTAACCCTAACCCTAACCTTAACCCTAACCGTAACACTTACGCGTACCCTACCCCGAACACTAATCCTAACCCTAACATGTACCGTCACCCTAAACCTAACCCTAACCGTAATCCTAACTCATACCCTAACCCTAACCCTAACCCTAACCCATACCTGAACCCTAACCCTAAAGCTAACCTTAACCTAATCCTAAACCTAACCCTAACCATAACCTGTATCGTAACCCTAAACCTAACCCTAAACCTTACCCGACCCTAACCCTAACCCTTACCCTAAACCATACCGTAACCCTAACCCTAAGCCTTACCGTAACCTGAAACATATTCCTAACCCTAACCCTAACCCTAATCCTAACCCTAAACCTAACCCTAACCCGTACCATAACCCTAAACCTAACCCTAACCCTAACCGTAACCCTAACCCTAATCGTAACCCTTACCCATACCTAAACCTAACCCTACCTCTATACCTAACCTTAACCCTAACCATAACCCTTACCTGTACCCTACATCTAACCCTAACCCTTCCCCGAACCCTAACCCTAACCCTAAGCCTAAGCCTAACCGTAACCCTTAACCTAACCCTATACCTAACCCTAACCCTAACCTTAACTGTAAGCCTTACCCGTACTCTAAACCTATCCCTAATCCTACATCTTACCCTAACCCTAACCCTAATCCTACCCTAACCCTAACACGAACCCTAACCCTATCCCTAACCCTAACCCGTACAGTAACCCTAACCCTAACACTAACCCTAACACTAACCCTAACCGTAACCTAACCCTAACCCTTACCGGAAACCTAACCCTAATCCTAACCCTAAAACTTACCCTAAGCAGTGCAGTAACCGTAACACTAACCCTAACCATAACCGTCACACTTACCCATAACCTATCCCGAATCCTAACCCTAACCCTAACCCAAGACTGTACCGTAACTCTAACCCTAATCATAACCCTAACTGTAACACTTCCCCGTACCCTAAACTTAAACCTAAACCTAAAACTAACCCTAAAACTAACCCGAAGACTAAACCGTACCCTAACACTAAACCTAACCCTAAACCTAAACGTAAACCTTACCCAAAACCTAACCCTAACCCTAAACCTAACCCAAAACCGTACCATAACCCTAACCCTAACCCTAACCCGTACCTGAACCCTAACCCTAACCATAACCCTAAACCGAACTGTAAATCTAACCCTAACCCTAACCCGGTACCATGCCCTAACACTAACACTAAGCCTAAACCTATCCCTAACCCGTACAGTAACACTAAACCTAAGCCTAAATCTAATCCTATCCCTAAACCTAACCCTAAACCTTACCCGTACTGTAAACTTAACCCTAACCCTAACCCTTACCGGAACTCTAACCCTAACCCTGACCCTAACCCAAAACCTAACCCTAACCCTAACCCGTACAGTAACCCTATCCCTACCCGAACCCAAACCATAACCCTATCACTAACCCTAACCCGTACAGTAACCCTAACCCTAACACTAACCCTAACCTAACCCTTACCCGTACCCTAACCCTAACCCTAAACCTAACTGTAACCCTTACCCGTACCCTAATTTTAATCCTAACACTAACCCTAACCCTAAACCTAACCACAACTCTTACCCTAACCCTAGCCCTAATCCTAAACCTTACGGTAACCCTAACCCTAACCATAATCCTAACCCTAACCCTAACCATAACACTTACCCGTACCCTAACCCAAACCCTAACCCTAACCCTAACCCTACCAAGTACCGTCACCCTATTCTTAACCCTAATCCTAACCGTAAACCTTAGCCTTACCCTGCCATAAACCTAACCGTAAAATTAACCCTAAACCTAACACTAAGCCTAAACCGTACCCTAACACTAAACCTAAACCTAACCGTAACCCTTACCCGTACCCTAACCCTAAACCTAACCCTAAACCCAACCCTTAACCGAACCCTAACCCTAACCCTAACCCTAACCCTAACCCATACCTGAAACCTAACGCTAACTCTAACCCTAACCCCAACCGTAATCCTAACCCTAACCCTAATCTAAACCTAATCCTAACCCTGACCCTAACCGTCACCCGTATCGTAACCCTAACCCTAACCCTAAACCTTACCTGATCCTAACCCTAACCCTAACCGTAACCCGTATTGTAAGCCTAACTATAACCCTAAACCTAACCCTAATCCTAACCCCAATCGTGACCCTTACCCGTACCCTTACCCTAAACCTAACCTTATCCCTAACACTTACCCTGACACTAAACCTAAGCCTAAACCATACCCTAACTCTAACCCTAACCGTATCCCTAACACTTACCATAAGAATAAACCTAACATTAACCCGTACCGTAACTCTAACACTAACCCTAACCCTGACCCTAACCCTATCCCGATCCCTAACCCTATTCCTAACCCTAACCCGTACAGTAACCCTAACCCTATCACTAACCCTAAACGTAACCCTAACCCTAACCCTATCCGTAACCCTTACCCGTACCCTAACCATAACCCTAATCCTAACCCTAACACTTATTGGAACCCTAACCCTAACCCTAACCCTACCCTAACCCTAACCCGTACCGTAACCCTAACCCTTACCCTAAACCTAACCCTATCCCTAACCCTAACCCTAATACTAACCGTATCACTTACCCGTACCCTAACCCGAACCTTAAACCTAAACCTAACCCTGACCTGTACCGTAACCCTAACCATAACCCTAACTCTACCCATAACACTTACCCGTACCGTAACCCTAAACCTAACCCTAAAACTAACCCTAAACCTAACTCGAAGCCTAAACCGTAACCTAACACTAAACCTAACCCTAACCCTAACCATAACCCTTACCCATACCCTAACCCTAAGCCTAACCGTAGTCCTAACCCTTAGAAAACCCTAACCCTAACCCTAAACCTAACCCTAACTCGTACCATAACCCTAACCATAACCCTAACCCATACCTGAACCCTAACCCTAACCATAACCCTAACCCGAACCGAAATCCTAACCCTAACCCTAACAGGGTACCGTAACACTAACCCTAACCGTAAACCTAACCCTAACCTAACCCGGACAATAACCTTAACCTAACCCTAAACTTAACCCTAACTCTAACCGTAACCCTAACCCGTACTCTAAACCTAACAGTAACCCTAACCGTAACCCTTACCGGACCCCTAACCCTAACCCAAACCTACCCCTAACCCTAAACTTAACCCTAAACCTAAACCTAACCCTAACATGGACAGCAACCATAACCCTAACAAAACCCGAACCCTAACCCTATCCCTAAACCTAACCCGTACAGTAAACCTAACCCTAACACTAACCCTAACCGTATCTCTTACCCATACCCAAACCCTAACCCGTTCCGTAACCCGAACCCTAACCCTATCCGACCCTAACCCTAACCATAACACTTACCGGTACACTAAACCGAACCCTAAACCCAAACCTAACCCTAACAAGTACTGTAACCCTAACCCTAACAGTAACCGTAACCCTTACCCGTACCCTAACCCTAACCCTAACCCTAATCCTAACCCTAACCCTAACCGTAACCTTTACCCGTACCATAACCCTAACCGTAACTCTAACCCTAAAACTAACTGTAACCCTTACCCATACCCTAAACTAACCCTTACCCGAACACTAACCCTAAACCTAACCCTAAACCTAACCTGTTCCATGACCATAACCCTAACCCTAACCCTAACCCTAACCTTTACCCAAAACCTAACCCTAATCCTAACCCTAACCAGTACCATAACCCTAACCCTAAACCTAAACCTAACACTAACCCGAACCGTAACACCTACCCGTACCCTAACCCTAACCCTTACCCGACCCTAAACTTAACCTTCACCCTAACCCTAACCCGTACCGTAACCCTAACCCTAACCCTAACCCTAACCCTAACGCTAACCCGAACCCGAACCTTAACCCGAACCGTAAACCCTACCCGTACCGTAACCTAACCCTAACCCTAACCCTTACCCGAAACTAAACCTAAACCTAACCCTAACCCTAACCTCTACCGTAACCCTAACACTAACCCTAACCCTAACCCGTACCGTAACCCCAACCCTAACTCTAAAAGTAACCCTTACCCGTACCCTAACCAGAAACCTAACCCTAACCCTTACCCGAACCCTAACCCTAATCATAACCCTAACCCTTATCATAACCCTACCCCTAACCCTGACCCTAAACGTAACCCTTACACGTATCCTAACCCTAACCCTAACTCCAAACCTAACCCTAAACCTAAGCCTAAACCGTAACCTAACCCTAAACCTAACCCTAACGCTAACCCGAACCATAACTCTTACCAGTACCCTAAACCTAACCCTAACACTAACCCTCACCCTAAACCTATCCCTTACCCGAACCCTAAAACTAAGCCTAACCCTAACCATAATCCTTACCCGTACCCTAACCCTAACCCTAACCATAAACCTAATACCTACCCAAACCCTAACCCTAACCCTAACCCATACCGTAACCCTAACCCTCACCCTAACTGTAACTCTTAACCGTAACCTAACCCTAACCCTAACCCTGACACTAACCCTAACCCTAATCCTAAACGTAACCCACACCGTACCCTAACACTAACCCTAAACTAACACTTACCAAAACCATGAACCTAACCCTAAACCTAATCCTTATGCTCACCCATCCCATAACCTAACCCTAACCCTAACCCTAACCGTAACCCTTACCCGTACCCTAACCCTTACCAAACCCTAACCCTAACTTTTACCCGAATCCTAAACCTAACCCTAACCCCAACCCGTACCTAACCCTAACCCTAACCATAACCATAACCGTATACGTAACACATACCTGTACCGTAACCCTAACCCTTACAATAACCCTAACCATATCCCTTGCCCTTACCCTAACCCTAAGTCTAACCCTTACCCGAACCCTAACCCTAACCCTAACCTGTACTTTAACGCTAACCCTAACCCTAACCCTAACCCTAACCGTAAACCTTACCGTTCCCTAACCCTAACCCTAACCCTTACATGAACCCTAACCCTAACCCGTACCACACCCTAACCCTAACCCTAACCCTAACCCTAACCATAAACCTTACCCGTATCTTAACCCTAACCCTAACCCTTACCGTAACCCTTACTCGTACCCTAATCCTTACACTAACCCTAAAACTAACCCTAACCGTAACCCTTACCCGTACCTGAACCCTAATTCTAAACTTAAACCTAAACTGAACCCTTACCCGAACCCTAAACCTAACCCTAACTACTACAGTAACCCTAACCCTAACACTAACTATAACCCTTATCCTTACCCTATCCCTAAACCTAACACTAACCGTAACCCTAAACATAACACTAACCTGTACCATTACTCTAACCCTAACCCTAACCGTAACTCTTACCCGTACCCTAACCCTAACCCTAACCCTAAGCCTAACCCTTATACGAACCCTAACCCTAAACCTAACCAGTTCCGTAAGCCTAAACCTAAACCTAACCCTTACCGTAATCCTTACCTCTCCCCTAAACCTAACCAAAACTCTAACCCTAACTGTACCCCTTACATGTACCCTAACCCTAACCCTAAACCTAACCCATACCCAAACCCTAACCCTAACTCTAACCATAACCATAACCCTAACCGTAACCCCCGCCCATACCATAACCCTAACCCTAACCCGTACCTAACCTAACACTAACCCTAACACGAACCGTAATCCTAACCCTAACCCTAACCCTAAAACTAAACTTAACCCTAACCCTAACCGTAAACCGTACTGTAACGTTAACACTAATCCTAACCCTTTCCCGACCCTAAACCTAAACTTAACCCTTACCGTAACCCGTACCGTAACCCTAACACTAACCATAACCCTAACCCTAAATCTTACCGTATTCCTTACCTGTACCCTAACCCTAACCCAAACCCTAACCCTAACCATAACCCGTACCAGTACCCTAACCCTAACCCTACCCTAAACCTATCCCTTACCCGAAACCTAACCCTAACGCTTACCCGAACCCTAACCCTAATCCTAACCCTAACCGTATCATAACCCTACACCTAACCCTAACCCTAAATGTAACCCATACACGTACCCTAACCCTAACACTAACTCTAAACCTAACCCTAACCCTAAACCTAAGCCTAAACCGTAACCTCACCCTAAACCTAACCCCAAACCTAACCCTAACCGTAAACCTTACCCGTACCCTAACCGTAAGTCTAACCCTAACCCTAAACCTAATACTTACCCAACCCTAAAACTAACCCTAACCCTAACCCGTACCGTAACCGTAAACCTAAACCTAACTGTAACCCTTACCCATAACCTAACCCTAACAGTAACCCTGACACTAACCCTAAACCTAATCCTAACCGTAACCCTTACCCGTACCCTCAACCTAACCCTAAACTAACCCTTACCCGATCCATGAACCTAACCCTAAACCTAATATTAACGCTCACCCGTACCATCATCTAAACCTAAGCCTAACCCTAACCCTAACTGTAACCCTTACTCTTACCCTAACCCTACCCAAACCCTATCCCTAACTCTTACCCGAACCCTAAACCTAACCCTAACCCCAACCCGTACCTAACCCTAACCCTAACCCTAAACCTAAACCTAACCCTCATCCGTACCATAACACTAACCCAAACCATAACCCTAATACTAACCCTACCCTAACCCTAACTGTAACACATATCCGTACCCTAACCCTACCATAACTCTTACCGTAACCCTTACCGAACGCTAAACCTAACCCTATTCCTAACCTGCAACGTCACCCTAACCCAAACCCTAACCTAACACTTACCCTAACCCTAAACCCAAATCTAAATCTAACCCTAACCATAACCCGTACCGTAATCCTAACACTAACACTAACCCTAACCCTAAACCTTACCCGGACAGTGACACTAACCCTAACCCTATCCCTAAATGTAAACCTTACCCGTACACTAACCAACCCTAACCCTAACCCTAAAACTAACCGTAATCCTTACCCGTACCCTAAACCTAACCCTACCCTAAACCTAACTGTAACCCTTACCCTAACCCTTACCCTAAGAATAACCCTAACCCGTACCGTAACCCTAACCCTAACTCTAACCCTAACCCTAACCCTAACACTAACCCTAACCGTAATGCTTACCCGTACAGTAAACCTAACTCTAACCCTAACCCTAACCCTAACACTAACCGTAACCCTTCCCCGTACCCGAACCATAACCATAAACTTAACACTTACCCGAACCATAACCCTAACCCTAAGCCTAAACATAACCCTAACCCGTACCATAACCCTAACCCTAAACCTAAACATAACACTAACCCTAACCCTTACCCTAACCCTTAGCCGTACCCTAACCCTAACTCTAAACCTTACCCGAACCCTAACCCTTACTGTAACCCTTACTCGAAACCTAACCCTAACCCTAACCCTGACACTAACCCTAAACCTAATCCTAACCTTAACCCTTACCGGTACCCTAACTCTAACCCTAAACTAACCCTTTCCCGAACCATGAAACTAACCCTAAACCTAATCCTAACTCTCACCCGTACCATAACCTAACCCTAACCCTAACCCTAACCGTAACCCTACCTCGTACCCTAACCCTAACCAAAACCTAACCCTAACTCTTACCCGAACCCTAAACCTAAACCTAACCCCAACCCGTACCTAACCCTAACCCTAACCGTAACTCTTACTCGTACCCTAACCCTAACCCTAAACCTAAACCTAAACCTAACCCTAATCTGTACCATAACACTAACCCTAACCTTAACCCTAACCCGTACCATAACCCTAACCCTCACCCCAGCCCTAACCCTAACCCTAACCGTAAACCTACCTGTACCCTAACCCTAACCCTAACCCTTACCCGAACCCTAAACCTAACCAGTACCGTAACCTAACCCTAACACTCACCCTAACCGTAACTGTTACCCGTATCTTAACCCTAACCCTAACCCTAACCATAAACCTTACCCATACCCTAACCCTAACCTTAAACCTAACCCTAAACCTAACCCTAACGGTAACCCGGACCGGAACTCTAAGGGTAACTCTAACCCTTGCCGACGCTAAAACTTACCCTAAACTTAACCCTAACCCGTACCGTAAACATAACCCTAACCCTAACCCTAAACCTAACCTAACCCATACCCTAACCCTAACACTAACTGTAACCCTAAACCTAAACCTATCCCTTACCCGAACCCTAACACTAACCCTAACCCTAAACCTAACCCTAATCCTAACCCTAACCCTAACCCTAACTGTAACATTACGCGTACCCTAACCCTAACCCTAAACTAACCCTTATACGAACCGTGAACCAAATCCTATATCTCATCCTAACGCTAACCCATACCATAACCTAACCCTAACCCTAACCCTAACCGTAACCATTACCCGTACCCAAACACTAACCATAACCCTAACCCTAATTCCTACCCGAACCCTAAACCTAACCCTAACCCCATCCCGAACGTTACCCTAACCCTAACAGAAACCGTAACCCTATACCTAAACATAACCGTAACCGTAATCCTTACCCATACCCTAACCCTAACCCTAACCCTAAAACTAACCCTGACCTAACCCTAAGCCTAAACCATACCCTAACCTTAAACCTAACTGTAAACCTTAACCGTATCCTAACCCTAACCCTATACCTAAACCTTGACTGAACCCTAACTCTAACCCTAAACCTAACCCATACCGTAACACTAAGCCTAACCTAACTGTAACCGTTACCCGTACACTAACCCTAACCCTAACCTTAACAGTTACCCGAACCGTAACCCTAACACTAACCATAAACATAACCCTACCACGTACCATAACCCTAACCCTAACCCAAACTGTAATTCTAACCCTAAACCTAAACCTAACGCTAACCGTAACCCGTACCGTAACCCTAACCCTAACCCTTACCTGACCTTAAACCTAAACCTAACCCTAACCCGTACCGTAACCCTACCCTAACCCTAACCCTAACCCTGACCATAACACTAAACATAACACTTACCCGTACCCTAACCCTAACGCTAAAACTAACCCTAGCCATAACCTTTACCCGTACCCTAACCGGAAACCTAAGCATAAACGTTACCCTAACCCTAACCCTAACGCGAACCCTAACCCGTACCATAACCCTACCCCTAACCCTAACCCAAATAGTAACCCTTACCCGTAACCTAACCCTAACGCAAACCAAACACTAACCCTAACCGTAACCCTTACCCAGACACTAAACCTAACCCTAACCCTAAGCCTAACCGTAACCCTTACCCTAAACCTTACTCTAACCCTAACCCTAAAGGGTAACATAACCCTAAACCTAACCCTACCCTAACCCTAACCATAATGCTTACCCGTACCCTAACACTAACCCTAACCCTAAACCTAACCCTAACCGTAACCCTTACCCATACCCTAATCCTAATTCTAACCCTAAACCTAAACCTAACCCTTAACCAAAGCCGAACCCTAACCCTAACCCTAAACCGTATGGTAAGCCTAGCCCTAGCCCTAACCCTAAACCTAACCCTAACCGTAACCCTGACCCTTACCCTAACACTTACCCTAAACATAAACCTAAACCTTACCTGAACGCTAAACCTATCAGTAACCCTAACCCGTTCTGTAACCCTACCCCTAACTGTAACCCTTACCCGTAACCTAACCCTAACCCTAACCCTAACCCTTACCCGAACCCTAACCCTAAACCTAATCCTAACCGTAACCCTAACACTAAACCTAACCCTTAGTGTAAACCTTACCCGTACACTAAACCTAACCCAAACAGTAAAGCTAACCATAACTCTTACACGTAACCTAACCCTAACCCTAACCCTTAACCGACCCCTAACACTAACCCTCATCATAACCCTAACCCCTACCGTAACCGTAACCCTAACCCTAACCGTAACCCTTACCCGTACACTAACCCTAACCCTAACCCTTGCCCGAACCCTAACCCTAAACGTAACCCTAACCATAATCGTTACCCGTACCAAACCGTAACACTAACGCTAACCCTAACCCTAACACTTACCGAACCCTAAACCTAACCCTAATCCTAACCGTAACCCTAACCCTAAACGTAATCCTACCCTAAAACTAATCCTAGCCGCAACCCTTACCCGTACACTAACCCTAACCGTAGCCCTAACCCTTACCCGTTTCCTAACCCTAAACCTAACCCTAAACCGGACCCGAACCCTAACCCTAACCATAAACATAACCATAACCCTAACCCGTACCGGAACCGGAACCCAAACAATAACTCTAACCCTAACCCTAACACTTACCCGAACCCTAAACCTAACCCAAACCTAACTGTAACTCTTACCTGTACCCTAACCCTAACTCTAAACATAACCCTAAGCCTTACCGTAATCCTTACCCGTACCCTAACCCTAACTCTAACCATAACACTTAACCGAACCCTAATCCTAAACCTAACACTAACCCTAACACTATTCCGTACTGTTAGCCTAGCTCGAACCCTAACCCTAACCCTAAGTCTAACACTTACCCTAATCCTAAACCTTACCCGAACCCTAACCCTAACTCTAACCCTAATCCGTATCATAACCCTAACCCTCACCCTAACCCAAACAGTAACCCTTACCCGTGCCCTAACCATAACCCTAACCCTGACCATTACACGTACCCTAACACTATCCCTAGCCCTAACCATAACCATAAGCCTTACCCGTACCGACACCCTAACCTAACCCTAACCCTAAACCGAATCCTTACCCGAACCCTAAACCTAACCTTAACCCTAACCTGTACCGTAACTCAAACCTGAACCCTAACCCTAACACTAACCGTAGCGCTAACCCTAAACATCACCCGAACCCCAACCCTAACCCTAACCCGAAACGTAACCCTCACGCTAAACCTATCCCTAACCCAAAACCAAACCGTAACCATTACACGTACCCTAACCATAACCCTAACCCTTACACGTACCCTAACCATAAACCTAACCCTAATCCTAACCGTAACCCGTAACCGTACACTAACACTAACCCTCACCTAACCCTAACCGTTACCGTAACCCTTAGCCATACGCTAACCTAACCCTATCCTAACCCTAACCCTTACCTGACCACTGAACCTAAACCTAACCCGTACCTTTAATATAACCCTAACCCTAACACTAACCATAACCCTTACCCTAAACCTAACCCTAACCCTTAAGCAAACCCTTACCCTAACCCTAACCCTAACCCATACCGTAACTCTAACCCAAAACCTAACCCTAAAACTAACCGTAGCCTAACCCTACCCTAAGCCTAAACGTAACCCTTACCCGGACGCTAACCCTAAACCTAACCCTAACACTAACCCTAACCATAAACCTTACCCGTACCCTAAACCTACCCCTAAGCCTAACCCTTACCCGAACCCTAACCCTAACCCGTACCGTACCCTAACCCTAACCCTAATCCTAACCGTAACCCTTTCCCATATCTTAACCTTAACCCTAACCCTAACCCTAACCCTAACCCTAACAGTAAACCTTACTCGTACCCTAACCCTTACCCTAACCCTAACCGTATCCCTTACCCGTACCCTAACCCTAATTCTAAACCTAAACCTAAGCCTAAACCGAACCCTTACAAGAACCCTAAACCTAACCCTCACCTTAGCGCTAACAGTTACCGAACCCTAACTGTAATCCTTACCCTTACCCTAACCCTAAACCTAAACCTAACCCTAACCATAATCCTTAACCGTACCCTAACACTAACCCTAACCTTAACACTTACCCGAACACTAACCCTAAAGCTAACCCTAAACATAACCCTAACCCGTACCATTACCTTAACCCTAATCCTAACCGTAAATCTTACCTGTACCCTAACCCTAACCCTAACCCTAAACCTAACTCTTATACGAACCCTAACCCTAACCCTGACCCTAACCATAACCCTAACCCATACCGTTACCCATACACTAACCCTAACCCTAAAGTAACCCTTACCGTAACCATTACCCGATCCCTAACCCTAACATGTTAACGCTCACACTTAACCGAACTCTATCCCTAACCCTATCCCTAACCCGTACTGTAACTCTAACACTCACCCTAAACCTAACACTAACCCTAACCGTAACCCTTACCCGTACCCTAACCCTAACCCTCACCCTAACCTTGCCCCTTACACTGATCCTAAACCTAACCTAACCCGTACCATAACCTAAACCTAACCCTCACAGTAACCCCTATCCGTAACCTAACACTAACCCTAACCGTAACCCTTACCCGTACCCTAACCCTAACCCTCACCCTAACCTTGCCCCTTACCCTGATCCTAAACCTAACCTAACCCGTACCATAACCTAAACCTAACCCTCACTGTAACCCCTATCTGTAACCTAACACTAACCCTAACCATAACCCTTACCCGTACCCTAACCCTAACCCTCACCCTAACCTTGCCCCTTACCCTGATCCTAAACTTAACCTAACCCGTACCATAACCTAAACCTAACCCTCACTGTAACCCCTATCCGTAACCTAACACTAACCCTAACCCTACGCCTAACTGTAAACCTAACCCTAGCCCTAACCCTAACCGTAACCCTTACCCATACCGTAACCCTACCCTCACCCTAACCCTAACTCGAACCGTGATCCTAACCCTATCCCTAAACCTAATCCTAACCCTTAACCTAACCATAACTCTTACCCGTACCCTAACCCTAATCCTAACCCTAACCGTAACCGTTATCCGTACAGTAACCCTAACCCTAACCCTAACTGTAACTCTTACCCGTATCCTAACCCCAATTCTAACCCTAATCCTGACCCTAACCGTAACCCTTACCCGTACCCTAACCCTAAACCAAAACTTAATACTTACCCGAACCCTAACACTTACCCGTACGCTAACCCTAACCCTAACCCTAACCCTAAACCTATCCCTAACTGTAACCGTAACCCTTACCCGTAACCTAACACTAACCCTAAACCTACCCCTAACTGTGAACCTAACCCTAGTCCTAACCCTAACCGTAACCCTTACCCGTACCGTAACCCTACTCTGACCCTCACCCTAACCCTAACTCGAACCGTGATCCTAAACCTAACCCTAACTCTAATTCTAACCGTAACCCGTATAGTAACCATAACCCTAACCCTAACTGAAACCCTTACCCGTATCCTAACCCTAACCCTAATCCTAGCCGTATCCTGTACCATACCCTAACCCTAACCCTAACCCTAACCCTATCCGTAACCCTAAGCACAACCCTTACCCGTACCCTAAACCTAAACCTAAACCTAACACTTAACCTAACCCTAACCCTAACCATAAAACTAACACTAACTGTAACCAGTTCCGTAACCCTAACCCTAACCCTAACCCTAACCCGTACAGTAACCCTAACCCTAATACTAACCCTTACCCGTACCCTAACCATAACCATAACCCTAACTCCAAACCTTTCCGTAACCCTTACCCTAACCCTTACCCTAACCCTAACCCTAACCCTACCCTAACCCGTAAAATAAGTTAAACCTAACCCTCACCGTAACCCTTACCCGTACCCTAAGCCTAACCCTAACTCTAACCATTACCCGAACCTTAAACATAACCTTAAAGCTAACCCGTACCGTAACCTTAACACTAACCCTAATTGTAACCCTTTCCCGGACCCTAAACCTAACCCGAACCCTAAACCTAAATGTAACACTTATCCGTACCCTAACCCTAACACTAACCTTAACACTTACCCGAACCCTAAACCTAGCCCGTACCATAAACCTAACCCTAACCATAACCCTAAACCTAACCCGAACAGTAATCCTTACCCGTACCCTAAACCTAACCCTAATCCTAACCCTTTCCGAACCGTAACCCTAACCCTAATCCGTACCATAAACCTAACCCTAACCCTAAACCTTACACTACCCAAACCGTAATCCTAACCCTAACCCTAATCCTAACCCTAACCCTAACTGTAACCCTACCGTAACCCTAACCCTAACCCTAACCCTAACCCTAAACCTAACCCTAAGGCTAACCCTAACCGTAACCCTGACCCGTACGGTAACCCTAACCCTAAGAGTAACCCTAACCCTTACCCTAAACCTAACCCTAACCTGTACAATAACTATAACCCTAAACCTAACCCGAACCGTAATTTTACCCATACCCTAACCCTAACGTTAACCCTTACCCAAAAGCTAACACTAATCCTAACCCTAACCCTATCTTGTACCATAACCCTAAGCATAACCCTAACCCTAACACTAACCCTGACCCGAATAATAACTCTAACCCTCACACTAAACCTAACACTAAACCTAACCCTTACCCGAACCATAACCCTAAACCTAACCCTAAACCTAACACTGAACCTAACACTAACCCGAACCGTAACACTTACCCGTACCCTAAACCTAACACTAATCCTAACCCTTAACCAAACCCTAACCCTAAACCTAAACCGAACCCGTACCGTTACCCTAACCCTAAACCTAATCCTAACATGAATCCTAACCATAGGCCTTACACTTACCCTTACCCGAACCCTAACACTAACCTTAATCCTAACCCGTTCCGTAACCCTCAACCTAACCGTAACCCTAACCATAAACCTTACCAGTACTCTAACCATAACCCTAACCCAAAACTAACACTAAACCTAACCCTAAGACTAAACCGTACCTAACCCTAAACAAAACCCTAAACCTAACAGTAACACTTACCGTACCCTAAACCTGAACCTAACCCTAAACCTAAACCTAAACTTAACCCATACCATAACCCTAACACTAACCCTAACTGTAACCCTTACCCGTATAATAACCCTAACCCTAAACCTAAACCTAACCCTAACCGTAAATCTTACCCATACCCTAACCCTAAAACTAACCTTAACACTTACCCGAACCCTAACCCTAACCCTAAACATAACCCTTACCCATACTATACCCCTAACCCTAACCTTAAACTTAACCCTAACCCTAACCATAACAGTTACCCATACCCTCAACCTGACCCTAAACCTAACGCTTATCCGTACCCTAAACCTAACCCTAACCTGTACCGTAAACCTAACCCAAAACCTAACCCTAACCGTAACACTTACCCGAACCCTAACACCAACCCTAACCCTAACGTTAACCCTTACACGTAACCAAACACTAACCCTAACCCTAACCCGTACCGTAACCCTAACCCTAACCCTAACCCTAAACCTAACCCGTACCGTAACCTTAACCATAACCCTAACGCTAACCCTAACTCGTACCATAACCCTAACACTAACCCTAAAACGAACCCTAACCGTAACCCTTACCTGAACCCTAAACCTTACCCTAACCCTAACCCGATCCGTAATCCTAACCCTAACCCTAACCCTGATACTAATCCTAAACCTAACCATAACTCTTACTCATAAATTAACACTAACCCTAACCCTATCCTTAACCCTTACCATACCCTAACCCTAACCCTAATCCTTACACGAACCTAACCCTAACCCTATCCCTAACCCTAAACCGTACCGTAACCCTAAACCTAACCCTACCCCTAACCCGTACAAAACCCTCAAACTAACTCTTACCCTAACCCTAAACCTAACCCTACCCATAACCCTTACCGGACCCTAAACCTAACCCTAAACTAATACTTACCCGAACCCTAACCCTAAACCTAAACCTAACCCTAACCCTTATCCGAAAGCTAACCCTAACCCTACCCCTAATCCGTACCGTAACCCTAAACCTAACCATAACCCTAACCGTAAACCTTACCCGTACCCTAAACCCAACCCTAACCCTAACGCTAACCATAACACTTACACGTAAACTTACCCTCTCCCTAACCCTACCCCCAATCCGTATCATAACCCTAACCATAACCATAACCCTAAATCTAACCCGTACCATAACCCTAACCCTAACCCTAACCCTAACCTTAACCCTAAACCTTACCCCATCCCTAATCCTAACCCTAACCCTAACCCGTACCATAACCCTAACCCTAATCCTAAAACTAACCGTAACCATTACGTGTACCCTAAACCTATCCCTAAACCTAAACCTAACCCTAACCATAACCATAACCCTTACCCTTACCATAAGCCTAACCCTCGCCCTAACCCTAAACCTAACCCTTATCCGAACCCTAACCCTAACGCTAACCCTAAACCTTACCCTAATCCTAACCTGAACCATAATCCTAACCCTAACCCTTACCCGAACCCTAACCCTAAACCTCACCGTAACCCTAACCCTTACCCTATCCTGTACCGTAAACCTAACCATAACCCTAACCCTAACCCTAACCGTAACCCTTACCCGTACCCTACCCTAACCCTAACCCTATCCCTAACACTCTCCCTAACCCGAAACCTAACCCTAACCTGTACCGTAACCTAACCGAAACCCTAACCCTAACCGTAACCATTACCCGTACCCTAATCCTAACACTAACTCTAACCCTACCCTAACCGTAATCCTTACCCGTACACTAACCCTACCCCTAACCCTTACCAGAACCCTAACCCTAACCCTAAACGTAACACTTACCCGAAACCTAACCCTAACCCGTATCACAACCCTAACCCTAACCCGAAAACTTACCCGAAACCTAACACTAACCCGTACCGTAACCCTACCCCTACCCCTACCCGTAACACTTACCCGAACCCTAAAACTAACCCTAACCCTAACCCTAAACAAAACCCTTACCAGTACCCTAACGCTAACCCTAACACTAAGCCTAACCGTAACCCTTCCACTAACCCTAAACCTAACCCTAACCCTAAAGGTAACCCTTACCCGTACCCTGACCCTAACCCTAACCCTACCCCTTACCCTAACCCTAACCCTAATCTGTCCGTAACCCTAACCATAACCCTTACCTTAACACTAACCGTAATCCTTACCCGTACCCTAACCCTAACCCTCAGCCTAACCCTTACCCTAGCCCTAACCCTAACCCTATATTTAACCCTCACCTGTACCGTTACCCTAACCCTAACCATAAAACTAAAACTAATCCTAACCGTAACCCTTACGTATACCCTAACGCTAACCCTAACCCTTACTCTTACCCGAATCCTAACCCAAACCCTAACCCTAACCCGTACCGTAACCGTTACCCTAAGTGTAAATCTTACCCGTACCCTTACCCTAACCCTAACCCTAACGCTAAACCTAACCGTAACCATTATCCGACCCAAAACCTTACCCTAACCCTAACCCTAACCCTAATGGTAACCCTTACCCATACCCTAACCATAAGCCTAACCCTCACCCAAACACTTACCCGAACCCTAACCCTAACCCTAAACCGTACCGTAACCCTAACCCCAACCCTAACTCTAACCGAAACACTTAACCGAACCCTAACCCTAACCCTAATCATAACCATAACCCTTACCCGTTCCCTAACCCTAACCCGAAACCTAACCCTAAACGTAAACGTAACCCTTATTCTAACCCTAAATCTAACCCTCACCCTCACCCTAACTGTAACCATTACCCGTACCGTAACCCTAACCCTAGACTACCCCTTACCCTAACCCTAAACCTAACCATAACCCAGTACCGTAAGCCTAACCCTAACCCTAAACTTAAACCTAACCCTAACCCGTACAGTAACCCTAAACCTAACCCTAACCTTAACCCTAACCCTAACCGTAACCCTTACCCGTACACTAAACCTAACCCTAACCCTAACCGTAAACCTAACCCTAACCCAGTACCGTAAGCCTAACCTTAACCCTAAACTTAAAACTAACCCTAACCCGTACAGTAACCCTAAACCTAACCCGAACCCTAACCCTATCCCTAACCCTAACAGTACAGTAACCCTAACCCTAACACTAACCCTAATCGTAAACCTTAACCTTACCCTAAACCTAACCCTAACCCTTACACTAACCGTAACCCTTACCCGTACCCTAAGCATGAACCTAACACTAATCCCTAACCCTTACCGGAACCCTTACCGTAACCGTAACCATAACCCTAACAGGTACCATAACCCTAACCGTAACCCTAATTCTAACCGTAACAGTTACCCGTATCCTAACCCGAACCCTAACCCTAAACCTAAACCTAACCTGTACGGTAACCCTAACCCTAAACCTAACCGTAACCCTTACCCGTACCCTAACCCTAAACCTAACCCTAAAACTAACTTTAAACGTAACCCTAAGCCTAAACGGTTCCCTAACACTAAACCTAACCCTTAACTTAACAATAATCCTTATCCGTACTCTAACCCTAAACATAACCCTAAACCTAACCCTTACACGAACCCTAAACCTAACCCTAAACCTAACCCATACCATAACCCTAACCCTTACCCTAACCCTAACACTAACCCTAACCCATACCTGAACCCTAAACCTAACCCTAACCCTAAACCGAACCGTAATCCTAACCCTAACACTAAACCTAATCCTAACCCTAACTCTAATTGTAACCCTTACCGTAACCTAACCCTAACCCAAACCCTTACACCACCCTACCCTAACCCTAACCAGTACCGTAACCCTAACCCTAACCCTAACCCTAACCCAAACCCTAACCCTAACCTAACCGTAACACTTACCCGTACCCTAACCTAAACCCTAACCCTAACACTTACCCTAAGCCTAAACCTAACCCTATCCCGTACCGTAACCCTAACCCTAACCCTAACCCTAAACGTAACTCTTACCCTTTCCCTAACCCTAACCCTAACTCTATACCTAACCCTAACCCTAACTGTAACCCTTACCCGAAGCTTAACCCTAACCCTAACCCTAACCCTATCCTGTACCGTAACCCTAACCATAACCCTAAACCTAACACTAACCGTAATCCTTACGTACACTAATCCTAACCTTCAAACTAAACCTAACCCTAAACCAAACCCTTACCAGTACTCTAACCCTAAAGCTAACCCTAACCCGTGCCGTAACCCTAACCCTAACACTAAACCTAAACTAACCTAAATCATAACACTTACCCGTACCCTAACCCTAACCCTAACCCTTAACCGAACCCTAACTCTAAACCTAACCATAACCCGTACCTTTACCCTAACCCTAACTCTAATCCTAACGTAAACCTGACCTGTACCCTAACGCTAACACTAACCCTCTTACCCAAACCCTAACCCTAATTATAACCCTAACCCGTACCGTAAACCTAACCCTAACCCTAACCCTAAACGTAACCCTTACCCATACCCTAACCCTATTCCTAACCCTAAACCTAACCGTAACTCTAACCCGCACCCTAACCCTTACCCAAACCCTAACTATAACCCTTACCCGTACACTAACCTAACCCTAAACCTAACATGAAACCTTACCCGAACCCTAACCCTAACCATAACTTGTAACGTAACCCTAACCCTAACCCTAAATGTAACACTTACCCGAACCCTAACACTAACCCTAACCCTAACCTAACCATTACCCGAAACATAACCGTAACCGTAACCGTAACCCTAACCCTAACCCTAACCCTAACCCTAACACATACCCTAACGCTAAACCTAACCCTAACCCGTACCGTAACCCGAACCCTAAACCTAACTCTAACCCTAACCGTAACCCCTACCCGTACCCTAACCCTAAACCTAAATCTATAGCTAACCCTAACCCAAAACACAACCCTTACTCGTACCCTAACCCTAACCCTAAACCTTACCCAAACCCTAACCCTAACGCTAACCGTAACCCTAACCCTAACCCTATCCTGTACCGTAAACCTAACCATAACCGTAACCCTAACACTAACCGTAACCCTTACCAGTACCCTAACCCTATCCCTAACTCTAAACCTAACCGTAACTCTTACCTGTACCCTAACCCTTACCGTAACCCTAACCGTAAACCTTACCCGTACTCTAACCTAACCCTAAACCTAACCTGAAACCTTACCCGAACCCTAACACTAAACATAACCCGTACCGTAACCCTAACCCTAACCCTAATTGTAACACTTAACCGAATACTAACACTAACCCTAACCCTAAACCTAACCCTTACCCGAACCATAACCGTAATCTAAACCTAACACATACACTAACCCTAACACATACCCTAACCCTAAACCTAACCCTAAACCGTATCGTAACCCTAACCATAACACTTAACCGTACTCTAACCCTAACACTAATCCTAACCCTGACCCGAAAGCTAATCCTAAACCTAACCATAACCCGTACCGTTAACCTAACCCTAACACTAACACTAATCCTAATTGTAACCCTTACCCATACCCTAATGCTAACTCTAACTCTAACCCTAACTCTAACACTTACCCGAACCCTAACCCTAACCCTAACCCGTACCGTAAACCTAACCCTGACCCTAACCGTAATCCTTACCTGTACCCTAACCCTAACCCTAACACTAAACCTACCCCTAAGCCTTACCCGTACCCTAACACTTACCCTAACCCTAACCATAACCCTTACCCGTACCCTAAACCTAACCATAACCCTAACCCGAACCCTTACCCGAACCCTAACCCTCACCCTCACTCGTAACGTAACCCTAACCCTAACCCATCCTAAACTCTTCCGAACCCTAACACTAACCATAACACTAACCCGAACCATATCACTTACCCGTACTGTAACACTAACACTAATTCTTACCCTTATCCAAACCCTAACCCTAAACCTAACCGTAACCCATAACCTTACCCTAACCCTAACCCTGCTGCTAACTATAATCCTAAATGTAACCCTTACCCATAACCTAACGCTAACCGTAACACCAACCCTAACCCTAACCCGTACCGTAAACCTAACCCTAACCCTAACCGTAACCCTTACCCGTACTCGAACCCTTACCCTAACCCTAACCCTAACAGTAACCCTTACCCGTATCCTATCCCTAACCCTAACCCTAACCCGTACCATAACCCTAACCCTAACCGTAACACTTACCCGAACCTGAACACTAACCCTAACCCTAAACCTAACCCTTACCCGTACCCTAACCCTAACTCTAAACCTAACCCATACCGTAACCCTAAACCTAACCCTCACCGTAACCCTAACCCTAAAACTAAACCGAACCCTTACCCGTACCCTAATCCTATCCCTAACACAAACCCTAAGCCTAACCATAACCCTTACCCTAACCCTAAACCTAACCCTAACCCTAACCATAACACTTACCCGTAACCTAAACCTAAAACTATCCTAACACTTACGCGTACCCTAACCGTAAACCTAACCCTAAACTGTACCATTACCCTTCCCCTAACCCTAACCCTAACACTAATCCTAACCATAATCATTAACCGTACCCTAACGATAACCGTAACCCTTAACCTAACCCTTACCCGAACCCTAACCCTAACACTATCCCGTACCATAACCCTAACCCTAACACTAACCGTAACCCTTATACGTACCCTAACCCTAAACCTAACACGTACCGTAAACCTAACCTAACCCTAACCCTAACTCATACCGTAAACATAACCCTAACCCTAAACCTAACCATAACCCTTACCCGTAACCTAACCCTAACCCTAACCCTATCCCTAACACTTACCCTAACACTAAACCTAACCCTAACCCGTACCTAACTCTAACTCTAAGCCTATCCCTAACACTTACCATAACCATAAACCTAACATTAACCCGTACCATAAACCAAACACTAACCCTAACCCTTACCCTAACCCTAACTCGAACCGTAATGCTATCCCTAACCGAATCTGTAACCCTTACCCGTACCCTAACCCTAACCCTAACACTAACCAAAACCGTAACCCTAACCCTAACCCTATCTGTAACCCTTACCGTACCCTAACCCTAACCTTAACCCTAACCCTAAACGTAACCCTTACCGGTACCCTAAACCTAAACCTAACCCTAACCCTAACCCTTACCGGAACACTAACCCTAACCCTAAAACTAACCCTAACCCTAGCCCTAACCGTAACTCTTTCCCATTCCCTAACCCTAACCCGTACCGTAACCCGAACCCTACCCCTAACACTAACCCGTACCATAACCCTAACCCTAACACTAACTGTAACCCTTATACTTACCCTAACCCTAAACCTAACACGTACCGTAAACCTAACCTAACCCTAACCCTAACCCTAACCCATACTGTATACCTAACCCTAACCCTAAAACTAACCGTAACCCTTACCCGTAACCTAACCCTAACCCTAACCCTATCCCGAACACTTACCCTAACACTAAACCTAACCCTAACCCGTACCTAACTCTAACCCTAAGCCTATCCCTAACACTTACCATAACCATAAACCTAACATTAACCATACCGTACCCAAATACTAACCATAACCCTTACCCTAACCCTAACTCGAACCCTAACGCTATCCCTAACCGAATCTGTAACCCTTATCCGTACCCTAACCCTAACCCTAACACTAATCCTAAACGTAACCCTAACCGTAACCCTATCTGTAACCCTTACCGTACCCTAACCCTAACCCTAACCTTAACCCTTACCCGTACCCTAACCCTAAACCTAACCCTAACCCTAACCTTTAACGGAACACTAACCCTATCCCTAAAACTAACCCTAACCCTAGCCCTAACCGTAACTCTTACCCATTCCCTAACCCTAACCCGTACCGTAACCCGAACCCTAAACCTAACGCTAACCCTAACCGTCACACTTACCCGTACCCTAAACCGATCCCTAAACCCAACCCTAAACCTAACACGTACCATAACCCTGACCCTAACCCTAACCGTAACCGTAACCCTTACCCGTACCCTAACACTAAACCTAACCCTGAAACTACCCCTAAACCTAACCCTAAGTCTAAACCGTACCCTAACCCTAAACCTAACCGTAACCTAACCCTAACCCTAAATGTAACCCTTACCCGTACCCTAATCCTAACCCTAACACTATCCTTAACACTTACCCTAACACTAATCCTAACCCTAACCTGTACCGTAACCCTAATCCTAACCCTAACGCTAACCCAAAACCTAAACCTATCCCTATCCCTAACCCGTACAGTAAACCTAACCCTAACACTAACCCTAACCATCACCCCAACCCTAACACTAACCTTAACCCTTACCCGTAACCTAAACCTACCCCTAAAGCTAACCCTTACCTGAACCCTAACCCTAACCGGTACTGTAACCCTAAGCCTAACCCTAATCCTTAACCGTACTGTAACCTTAACCCTAACCATAAACCTAACCGTAACCCTTACCCGTACCCGACCCTAAAACTACCCTAAACCAAACCCTAACCCTCACCGTAACTCTTAACTGTACCCTAACCGTAACACTAACCCTAACCGTAGCCATTACCCATACCCTAACACTAAACCTAACCCTAACCCTAACACTTACCCTAAACCTAACCAGTACCGTAACCCATACTAACCCTAAACCTAACCGTATATTTACCTGTACCCTAAACCTAACTCTAACCCTAAACCTAACCGTAACCCTTACCCATACCCGAACTCTAACCCTTACCCTAACCCTAACCATAAACCTTACCCATAACCTAACCCTATCCGTAAACCTAACCCTAAACGTAAACCTTACCCAACCCTAACCCTAACCCTAACCGTAACCCTTACTCATACCCTAAACTTAACGCTATTCCTAAACCTTACCTGAAACCTAACCCTAACCCTAACCCTAATCCGTACCATAACCCTAACCCTAATCCTAACCCTAAACCTAACCCTAATCCTAACCGTAACCCTTACCCGTACCCTAACCCTAACCATTACTCGAATCCTAAACCAAACCCTAACATGTACCAAACGCTAAACCTAACCCTAACCCTAACCGTAATCATTACCCGCACCGTAACCCTGACCCTAATCCTAACCATAACCGTATCCATAACCATAACCCTTACCCGTAGCCTAACCCTAACCCTAACCGTAACCCTTACACGTACCCTAACCCTAAACCTAACTCTAACCCTTACCCTAACCCCAACCGTAACCCTAAGCCTTACCCGAACCATAACCCTAAAACTAACACTAACCCTAACTGTAAACCTTATCCGTACCATAACCCTAACACTAACCATAAACCTTACCCGAACACTCACCCTAACGCTAACGCTATCCCGTACAGTAACCCTAACCCTAAACCTAACCCTGACACTAAACCTAACCCTAACCCTAACCCTAAGCGTAACCCATATTCGTACCCTAACCATAACCCTAACCCTAAACCTAACTCTTACCCAAACCCTAACCCTAAACCTAATCCTACCCTAACCCATACCATAACCATAAGCTTAACCCTAACCCTAACCGTAACCGTTACCTTTACCATAACCCTAACCCTAACCCTACCCCATCCCGTAACGATTACCCGTACCCTAACCCTAACCCTAATACTAACCCTAACCGTAACCCTTATCAGTACCCAAACCTAACCCTAAACCTAACCCTTACCCGCACCCGAACCCTAACCGTAACCCTAACCCTAACCGTACAGTAACCCTAACCCTAACCCTAAACCTAACTGTACCGTTACCCTAACCCTAATACTAACCCTAACTGTAACCCTTACCTGTACCCTAACCCTAACCCTAACGCTAAACATAACCCTAAACCTGACCCTTCCCCGTACCCTAACCTGAACCCTAACCCTAACTATAACCATAACACTAACCCTTACCTGAACCCTAAACCTAACCCTAATCCTAACCCGTACCATAACCCTAACCCTAACCCTAACTGTAACCCTTATCCGGAACCTAACCCTAACTTAAGGCTAAGCCTAATCCTAACCCTAACGTAAACCTTCCCGTACCCTAACCCTAACCCTAACCCTACCCGTAAACCTTACCCATACACTAACACTAATCCTAACTCTGAACCTAACCCTAAACGTAACCCTTACCCATACCTTAACCGTAACCCAAACCCTAACATCACCCGAACCCTATCCTGAAACTTAACCCTAACCTAACCCTAACCCTTACCATAACCGTAACCCTAACACTAACCCTAACTGTAAACCTTACCTTTACCTAACCATAAACCTAACCATAACCCTTACCCATACCCTAACCCTAACACTAAATCTTACGCGAAATCTAACCCTAACCAGTCTCGTAACCCTAACCCTAACCCTAACCCTGAACCTAACCCTAACCCTAACCCTAACCGTAACCTTATTCGTACCCTAACCATAACCCTAACCCTAACCTTTACCCGAACCCTAAACCTAAACCTCACCCTAACCCTTACCCGAATCCTAAACCTAACCCTAACATGTACCATAACACTTACCCTAACCCTAAACCTAACCGTAACCATTACCCCTAACCTAACCCTAACCCTAACCACAACCCTAAACCTAACCGTTACCCGAATCTGAACCCTAACCAAACCCTAACCCGTACCATAACCCTAACCCTAACCATAACCATAACCCAAATCGTAACCCTTACCAGTACCCGATCCCTAACCCTAACCGTAAACATAACCCTAACCCTTACCCATACCATAACTCTAACCCTTACCCTACCCTATCCCATACCATAACCCTAACCCTAACCCTAAACGTAACCGTTACCCATACCCTAACCATAACAGTAAACCTAACCCTAAACGTAAACCTTACACTAACCCTAACCCTAACCCTCACCCTAACCCTAACTGTAAACCTTACTCATACCCTAATCCTAATGCTAATCCTAAACCTTTCCCGAAACCTATACCTAACCCTAACCCTAACCCGTACCATAACCCTAACCCTAATCCTAACCCTCACCCTAACCCTACCCGTAACCATTACCCGTATGCTAACCCTAACCCTTACCCGAAACCTAAACCAAACCCTAACACGTACCAAACCCTAACCCTAACCCTAACCCTAACCCTAACCGTAACCATTACCCGTACCCTAACACTAACACTAACCCTAACCCTCACCGTAACCCTAAACGTAAACCTTACCCGTACCCTAACCCTAACCGTAAACCTAATCCTAACCATAACTGTAACCCATACCCATACCCAAACCTAAGCCTAACCCTAACCCTTATCCACAACCTAACCCAAACCCTAACCGTCTGTAACCCTAACCAAACCCTAAACGTAAACCGCACCGTAACCCTGACCCTACCCTATCCCTAACACTAACCATAACCATAAGCGTAAACCTTTCCCATTGCCTAACACTAAACCTAAATCTAAACGTAAACCTAACCCTAACCGTAACCCTAAACAGTACCCTAATCCTAACCCTAAATCTAAACCTTACCCTAACCCCAACCCTAACCCTAAGCCTTACCCGAACCCTAACCGTAACACTAACCATAACCCTAACCGTAACACTTACCCGTACCGTAAACCTAACCCTAACCATAAACCTTACCTGAACCCAAACCCTAACCCTAACCCTATCCCATACCATAACCCTAACCCTAAACCTAACCCTAACCCTAACCCTTACCCTAATACTAAGCCTAAACCTAACACGTACCATAACCCTAACCCTAACGCTAACCCTAACCATAACTATTACCCATACCCTAACCCTAACCCTAACACTAACCCTGACCGTAACCCTTACCCGCACCCAAAACTAACCCTAACCCTAAACCTAACCGCAACCTAACCCTAACCCTAACCCTTACCCGTACCGTAACCCTAACCCTTCCCGTACCATAAACCTAACCCTAACCCTAACCGTAATCCTTACCCTTACCCTAACCCTAACCCTAACGCTAACCATAACCCTTACCCTAACCCTTAGCCGTACCCTAACCTGAACCCTAACCGTAACACTAACCCTAACCCTAAACCTTACCCGTACCCTAACCCTAACCCTAACCCGTAACGTAACCCTAACCCTAACCCTAACCCTACCCTAACCCGTACCGAAAACCTAAACCTAACCCTAAACCTAACCCTAACCATAACCTTACCCGTATCATAACCCTATCACGAAACAAAACCCTAAAACTTACCCGAACCCTAACACTAACCCTAACCTGTACCGTAACCCTAACCCTAACCCGAGCCCTAACCGTTACCCTTACTCGTAACCTAACCCTAACCCTAACCGTAACCCTAACCCTAACCATAAGCCTAACCCTCACCTTAACTGTAACCCTTACCCGTACCATAACCTTAACCCTAACCCTTACCCGAACCCTAATCCTAAACCTAAACCTAACCCTAACCCGTAACGTAACCCTAACCCTAACCCTAACCTTAACCCTTACGCGAACCCTAACCCTAACCCAAACCCTAACTCGTACCGTAACACTAACCCTAATGCTAACCCTAACCGTAACCCTTACCCGTAACCTAAACCTAACCCTAACCCTAACCAACCGGAATGTTTACCTGTACCCTAACCCTAACCCTAATGCAAACACTATCCCTAACCGTAACCCTTACCCGTACCCTAACCCTTACCCTAACAATAACCCTAACAGTAACCCTTATCCATACCCTAACCGTAACCTTAACCCTAACTCTTAACTGAACGCTATGCCTAACCCTAACCCGTACCGTAAACCTTACCCGTACCCTAACCCTAACCCTAAACCTCACACTTTCCCGAACCCTAACCCTAATCCTAACCCTAACCCGTACCTTAACACTTACCCATACCCTAAACCTAACCCTAACCCTGAACCGCACCAGAACCCAAACCCTAACCCCAACCCTAACCCGTACAGTACCCTAAACCTAACCATAACCATAACCATAACCCTTACCCGTAACCTAAACCTAACCCTAACCCTAACCCTAACCAACCGTAATATTTACCTGTACCCTAAACCTAACCCTAACGCTAACACTAACCCTAACCGTAACCCTGACCCGTACCCTAAGCCGAACCCTAAACCGAACCCTTAACAGACCCTAAACCTAACCCTAACCCATACTGTAACCGTAACCCTAACCCTAACCGTATCCCTTACCCGTACCATAAAACTTACCCTAAAAGTAACCCTAACCGTAACCATTACCCGTAACCTAATCCTAAACCTAACCTTAAACCTTACGCGAACCCTAACCCTAACCCTAACCCTTACCCGTACCCTAAAGCTAACCCTAATCCTAACCCTAACCCGCACCGTAACCCTAACCCTAACCCTAATCCTAACCAGTACCGTACCCTAACCCTAACACTAACCCTAACCTTAACCCAAAGCTGAACCCTAACCCTAACCCTAACCCGTTCCGTAACCCTTAGAGTACCATAACACTAACCCTAAACCTAACCCTTTCACGAACCCTAACACGAACCCTAATCCTAACCCTAACCCGGACCGTAACCATAAACCTCACCCTAACCCTAAACTTAACACTTACCCGTACCCTAACCTTAACACTAACGCTAACCCTACCCTAACCGTAACCCTTACCCGTACCCTAACCCAACCCTAACCCTAACCCTAAACCTAACCCTTAACCGAACCCTAACCCTAACCATAACCATAACCATAACCGTAACCCTTACTCATACCCTAACCATAACCCTAAACCTAAACTTAACCTAACCCTAACCCTAAGCCTAAACCGTACCCTAACCCTAAACCTAACGCTAAACCTAACCGTAACGCTTACCCGTACCCTAACCCTAAACCTAACCCTAAACCTAGCCCTTACACGAAACCTAACCCTAACACTAACCCTATCACTAACCGTAAACATAAACCTTACCCGAACCCTAACCCTAACACTAAACCTAACACTAACCCTAACCGTAAACCTTACCCGAACCCTAACACTAACACTAACCCCTACCGTAAACCTAACACGAACCCTAACCGTAACCCTTACCCGTACCCAAACCCGTACCATAACCCTAAACTTCACCCTAAACCTAAACCTAACCGTGACCCTTACCCGAACCCTAACCCTAACCCTAACCCTAACGATAACCAGTACCGTAACCATAACCCAAACCATAACTGTAACCCTTACCCATACCCTAACCATAACCCTAAACCTAAACTTAACCTAACCCTACCCCAATACGTAAACAGTACCCTAAACCTAACCTAAACCTAACACTAACCGTAACGCTTACCCGTACCCTAACCCTAAACCTAACACAATCCCTAAACCTAACCCTTACCCAGCACCTAACCCTAACCTAACACTAACCCTAACACTAACCATAAACCTTATCCGTACCCGAACCTGAAACCTAACCCAAACCCTAACACTAAACCTAACACGAACTCTAACCCTAACACTAATCATTACCGTAACCCTAACCCTAAACCTAACCCTAAGCGTAACCCTTACCCGTACCCTAACACTAACCCTAACCCTAACCGTAACTCTTACCCATACCCTAAACCTAACCCTAACCATAAACCTTACCTGTACCGTAACCCTTACCCTAACACGTACTGTATCCCTTACACGTATCCTAACTCTAAACCTAACCCTACCCTAACCATAACCATAACCCTTACCCGAATGCTAACCCTAAACCTAACCCTAACCTGTACTGTAACCCTTACCCGTACCCTAACCCAAACTCTTAACCAAACCCTAACCCCAACCATAACCCATACCGTACCCTAACCCTAACTCTAACAATAACACTACCCGTTCACTAAACCTAACCCTAACCCTAACCCAAACCGTTACCCTTACCGTACCTTAACCCTAACCCTATCCTAACCCTACCCGTAACACATACCCTCACCCTAAACCTAACCCTAACCCTAATCCGTACCATGGCCCTAACCCTAACCCTAAGCTAACCCTAACCCTAAACCATACAGTAACCCTAACCAGAAACTTAACCCTAACCCGTACCGTAAACATTACCCGTACCCTAACCCGAACCCTAACCCAAATCCCTTACACGAACCCTAACCCTTACCGTAACCCTAACCTGTACCGTAACCCTTAGCATAACGTAACCCTAACCCTAACCCTAACCCTAACCCTAACCCTAACTGTAACCCTTACACGTACACTAAAAGTAACCCTAAAAGTAACCCTAACCGTAATGATACCTGTCCCCTAACCCTAAAGCTAACCTTAACCCTTATGCGAACCCTAACCCTAACCTTTTTTTTTAAAGATTTTATTTATTTATTCATGACAGTCACACAGAGAGAGACAGAGAGGCAGAGACACAGGCAGAGGGAGAAGCAGGCTCCACGCAGGGAGCCCGACGTGGGACTCGATCCTGGGTCTCCAGGATCGCGCCCCGGGCCAAAGGCAGGCGCCAAACCGCTGCGCCACCCAGGGATCCCCCTAACCCTAACCTTAACCCTAACACGATCCTTAACACTAACCCTAAACCTAAACATTAAACGAACCCTAACCCTAACCCTGACCCTATCTCGTACCGTAACCCTAACCCTAACCCTAACCGTAACCCTTACCCGTGTGCTAAACATAACCTTAACCCTAAACCTAAACCTAACCCTAACCCTAAGCCTAAACCGTACCCTAACGATAATCCGAACCCTAAACCTAACAGTAACCCTTACCCGTACCCTAACCCTAAACCTAACGCTAACCCTAATCCTAACCGTAACCTTTATCTGTTCCCTAAACCGAACCCTAACCCGAACACTAACCCTAATGCTTAACCGAATCCTAACCCTAAACCTAACCCTAACTGTAACCCTTACCTGTACCCTAACCCTAACCAGAACGCTAACCCTAAACTTAACAGTAACTCTAACCCGTACCCTAAACCGAACCCTAACCCGAACCCTAACCCTAAACCTAACCTTTAACCGCACCCTATTCCTAACCCATACCGTAAGCCTAACCCTAACCCTAACCCTAAACATAACCCTTACCCGTACCCTCCCTAACCCTAACCCTAACCATAAACCTAACTCGTACCCTAACCCTAACCCTAAACCTAACCGTAACCCTTACCCATACCATAACCCTAACCCTAACACTAACGGTGACCCTTACCTGTACCCTAACCCTAACCCGAACCGTAACCCTAACCCTAACCATAACCTTTAACCGAACCCTATCCCTAACACATGCCATAAACCTAACCCTAACCCTATCATTAACCATAATCCTTACCCGTACCCTAACCATAACCCTAACCCTTAACCTAACCATAAACCTTACCCGTACCCTAAACCTAAACCTTACGCTAACCGTAACACTAACCGTAAACTTTATCCATTCCCTAACCCGAATCCTAACCCTAACACTAACCCTAACCCTTAACCAAACCCTAAACCAAACACTAACCCTAACACTAACACTAACCGTAAACCTTACCCGTGCCCTAAACCTAACCCTAACGCTACCCTTCCCCTAACCGTAACCCTTACACGTACCCTAACTCAAACCCTAACCCTAACCCTAACCCTTAACTGAACCCTAAGCCTAAACCTAACCCTAACACGTACCGGAACCCTAAACCTAACCCTCACCTAACGCTAACCCTAACACTAACACTAACCTGTACGGTAACACTAATCCTAATTCTAACCCTAACCCTAACCCTAAACCATCAGTAACCCTATCCATAACCCTAACCCTAACCCTAACCATTACCCATAACGCTAACCATAACCGTAACACTAACCGGAACCCTTGCTGTACCCTAACCCTAACGTATCCCTACACTAACCGTAACCCTTACCGGTACCCTAACCCGAACCCTAAACCGAAGCCTAAACCTACCCTTAACCGAACCCTAACCCTAACCCTAAACCTAACCCATACCCTAACACTAACCTGTACCGTAACCCTAAACCTAAACTTAAGCCTAACCCTAGGCCTAAACCGTACCCTAATGCTAATCCGAACCCTAAACCTAACCGTAACCCTTACCCGTACCCTAACACTAAACCTAGCGCTAACCCTAACCCTAACCCTAAACTTTATCCCTTCCCTAACCTGAACCCTAGCCCTAACACTAACCCTAACCCTTAACCAAACCCTAACGCTAAACCTAACCCTAACTCGTACCGTAACCCTAACCCAAACCCTAACCCTAACCCTAACCCGAACCGTAACCCTAACCTTAACCGTAACCCTCACCCTAACCCGTACAGTAACCCTAAACCTATCCCTAAACGTAACACTAAACGTAACCCTTTCCAGTACCCTAACCCTAACACTAAGTCTAACCCTAAACTTTACCCGAACCCTAAACCTAACACTAACTAGTACTGTAAACCTAACCTGAACCCTAACCGTAACCCTTACCTGTACCCTAACCCTAAACCTAACCCTAACCGTAACCCTTGCCCGTAACCTAACCCTAAACCTAACCCTAACACTTACCCTAACCATAACCTTTACCCATACCCTAAACCTAACCCTAATACTAACCCGAACTGTAACACTTACCCGTACCCTAACCATAACCCTAAACCTAACCCTAACCCGTACCGTAAACCTAACTCTAACTCTAACCCTAACACATAACATAACCCTAACCCTAACCCTCAGCCTACCTAACCGTATCCCTTACCCTAACCTGAAACCTAAACCTAACCGTAAACCTAAACCTTAACTGAAACCCTACCATAAACCTAACCCTAACCCGTACCGTAAACTTAACCCTAATCCTAACCATAACCCTTACCCATACCCTAACCCTAACCATAAAACTAAAACTAACCCTCACCGTAACCCTTACCCGTACCCTAAATCTAACCCTAACCCTAACCCTTACCCGAAACCTAACCCTAACCCTAACCTAACCTGTACCGTAAACTGAACCCTCTCCCTAACCCTAAACTTAAAACTAAACGTAACCCTTACCCGTACCCTAACCCTAAACCTGACCCTAAACCTAACCCTTACCCGAACGCTAACCCTAACCCTAACCCGTACCATGAACATAACCCTAACCCTTGCCCTAAACTTAACCGTAACACTTACACGTACCCGAACCCTTAACCTAACACTAACCCTAACACTAACCGTAAACATTACACGTACCCTAACCCTAAACCTAACCCTAACCCTAACCCGTATGGTAACCTTAACCCTAACCCTAACCCTAACCCTAACCCTAACTGTAACCCTTAACCGTATCCTAATGCTAACCCTAACCCTAAACGTAAACCTTACCCGTACCATAACCCTAAACCTATACCTAAACCTAACCCTTACCCGAAACCTAACCATAACCCTAACCCGTACCGTCAACCTAACTCTAACCGTAACCTTAAGCTGTTCCGTAACCATAACCAGAACCCTCACCCTAACACTAACACTAAGCCTAAGCGTAAATCTACCCGTACCCTTACACTAACACTAACCCTAACTCTAAACCTTACCCGAAACCTAACCATAACCCTAATCCTAACAAGTACCGTAACCCTAACCCTCATCCTCACCGTAACCCTTACCCGTACCCTAATCCTAACCAGTATCTTAACCCTAACCCTAAACCAAATGGTAACCCGTACCCATACCGTAACCCTAACCCTAACCCTAACCGTAACACTTACCTGTACCCTAAACCTAACCCAAACGCTAACCCTCACCCGATATGTAACTCTAACCCGTATCCTAACCCGACCTCTAACCCTAAACCTAAACCTAACCTTTAACCGCACCCTATCCCTAACCCATACCGTAACCCTAACCCTAACCCTAACTATAACCGTAACCCTGACCCGTTCGCTAACCCTAACCTGTACAATAACCCTAACACTAACCCTAACCCATACCGTATACCTAACCCTACCCCTAACCCTAAGACTTAAAAGTACCCTAACACTAATCGTATCCGTAACCCTTACCCGTACCCTAACCCTTACCCTAACCCTAACCCTAACAGTAACCCTTATCCGTCGCCGAACCCTAACCCTAAACCTAACCCTAATCCTTTCCCTATCGCTTATCCTAACCCTAACGCTAACCCGTACTTTAACCCTTACCCGAACCCTAACCCTAATCCTAACCGTAACCCTTACCCGTACCCTAACCCTTACCCTAATCCTAACACTAACCTAACCCTGATCCGTACCCTAACCCTAACCCAAAACCTAACCCTAAACTTACCTGAAGCCTAACCCTAACCCTAACCATAACCCTTACCCGTACCCTAACCCTAATCCTAACACTAACCTAAACCTTACCCGTACCCTAACACTAACACTAAACCTAAACCTTACCCGAACCCTAACCCGAACCCTAACCCTAAGCTTAACCTTAACCCTTACGTGAACCCTAACCCTAACCCTAAACCTAACCCTATACGTAACCCTTACCCATTCCCTAAACCTAAACCTAACCTTAATCCTTACAGGAACCTTAACCCTAACCCTCACCCTAAACCTAAACCTAATCCGCACCAGAACACTAAACCTAATCCTAACCCTAACCCTAACCCTAACTCTAACCCTAACCGTAAGACTTACCCGTACCCTAACCCTGAACCTAAACCTAACCTTTACCCGAATCCTAACCCTAAGCCTAACACTAACCCGTACCGTCACCCGAACCCTAACCCCAACCCTAACCGTAAACCTTAGCCGTACCCTAAACTAACACTAAACGTAATTCTAACCCTAACCATAACCGTAAACCTTACCGGTACCCGAAACCTAACCATAACCCTAAACCTTACCCGACCCCTAATGCTAACCCTAACCCTAACCCTAACCCTAACCCGTACCATAACCATAACCCAAACTCTAACGCTAACCCTAACCCTAACCCCTACCCGAACCCTAACCCTAACCCTAAACTAAGCATAACCATAACCGTAAGTCTTACCTGTACCCGAACCTTAACCCAAAACCTAACCCTAACCCTTACCCGTACCCTAACCCTAACCCTAACACTAACACTAACTGTAACCCTTACCCGTACCCTAACCCTAAACCTTACCCTAACCCTAAACATAACCGTGACACTTACCTGTATCCTTACTCTAACCCTAACCCTTACCCGAACCCTAAACCTAATCCTAACCCTATCCCTAAATGTAATCCTTACCCGACCCTAATCCTAACCGTAATCATAAATCTTACCCGTACCCTAACATTAACCCAAACCCTTACTGGTACCCTATCCCTAAACCTACCTATAAACCTTACCCGAACCCTACGCGTAACCCTAACCCGTACCTTAACCCTCACACTAAACCTAACCCTAACCCAGACCCTAACCCTAACCCTAAACATAACCATAACCCTAACCTCAACCCTTAACCCTAACCACCCTAATCCTACCATAACCCTAACCCTTACCCGAACCCTCAACCTAACACTAACCCTAACCGTAATCCTTACCCGTACCATAACCCTAACCCTAACCCTAAACCTTACCCGAACCCTAACCCTAACCCTAAACCTAACTCTAAACCTTACCCTACCATAACCCTAACGCAAACCCTAAACCTTACCTGAACCCTCACCCTAAACCTACCATAAACATAACCATAACCCTAAATTCAACCCTTAACCCTAACCACCCTAACCCTAACCCTAACCCTAACCCGTACCATACCCCTAACCCAACCCTAACCCATACCGTAACCCTAACCCTAAACCTAACCCTAACCCTAACCCTTACCCGTACCTTAACTCTCACCCTAACCCAGACCCTAATCCTAACCCTAAACATAACCATCATCCTAACCTCAACCCTTAACCCTAACCACCCTAATCCTAACCATAACCCTAACCCTTACCTGAAGCCTAAACCTAACACTAATCCTAACCATAATACTTACCCGTACCATAAACATAACTCTAACCCTAACCCTAAACCTTCCCCGAAACCTAACGCTAACCCTAAGCCTAACTCTAAACCGTACCCTAATCATAACCCTAATGCAAACCCGAAACCTTACCCAAACCCTCACTCTAACCCTAACCCTAGACATAACCATAACCCTAACCTCAACCCTTAACCATAACCACCCTAATCCTATCCATAACCCTAACACTAAGCCTAAAGTTTACCCGAACCCTAACCCTAACCCTAACTCTAAACTGTACCCTAACCCTAACACTAACGCAAACCCTAAACCTTACCCTAACCCTACCCCTACCCTAACACTAAACGGTACCGTTCCCCTAACCCTAACCCTAACCCATACTGAAAACCTAACCCTAACCCTAAATCTAACCGAACTCTTACCCTAACCCTAACACTAAACGAAACCCTTTCCCTAACTCTAACCCTAACCCTTACCCTACACTAACCCTCACCCGTTTTGTAACCCTAACCGTAACCCTAACCCTAACCGTAACCCTTACCCATAACCTCACCCTAAACCTAACCCTAAACGTAAACCTTACCAGTACCCTAACCCTAACCCTAACATTAACACTTACCCGAACCCAAACCCTAACCCTAACCCTAAACCTAACCCTAATCCTAACCCGTATCCTAACCCTAACCCTAACCGTAACCCTAACTCTAACCCTAACCATAACCCTTATCCGTACACTAACCCTAACCATAAACCTAACACTTATCCGAACCCTAACCATACCCTAACCCGTTACGTAACCCAAACCGTAACCCTAACCTTAACCCTAACCCTAACCCTAATCCTAATCGTAACGCTTACCCATAACCTAACCCTAACCCTAAACTAAGCCTTCCCAAACACTAACCTTAACCCTAACCTTAATCCTAACCCTATCCTAACCCTAACTCAAGCCCTAAACCTTACCCAAACCCTAAACCGTACCATAACTCTAACACCAATCCCTAGACCATTATCATAACCCTAACTCTAACATTAACCCTAACGCCAACCCTAACCCCTGAACCTCAACCTAACCCTAACCCTAACCTGACCCATACCGTAACCCTAAACCTAACCCTAACTGTAACCGTAACACTTTCTCGTAAACTAACTCTAAACACTAACCCTAAGCCTAACCCTACCTAACCCTACCCCGTACCGTAACCCTAACACTAACCCTATCCCTGACCTTAACTCTTATCCGTACCCTAACCCTAACCCTAACCCTAAACCTAACCCGTAATATAGCTCTAACCCGTAACCTAACCCTAACCCTAAACCTAACCATAACCCGTACCGTCACCCTAACCCTGATCCTAACCCTAACCATAACCCGTACCCTAACCCTAACCGGTACCCTAACCCTAACACGTACCTGAATCCTAACACTAACCCTAAACCTAACCGATAGCCTAACCTTAACATTAACCCTAACCGTAACCCTAAACTGTAACCTAACCCTAAACCTAACACTAACCCTAACCTGTACCCTAACCCTAACCCGTACCGTAACCCTGATCCTAAACCTAACAATAACCCTAACCGGTACCCTAACCCTAACCCTAACCCTAACCCGTTCCCATACCTAACCCTAACCCTAACGGTAAACCTCACCTTAACCGGAACCCTAACCCTAACCCTACCCTTCCAGTACCCTAAACCTAACCCTAAAACCTAACCTGTACTCTAACCCTCAACATCACCCTAAACAGTACCCTATCCCTAAACCTAACCATAACCCTAACCCTAACCCGTACCTTCACTAAACCCTAACCCTCAACCTCACCCTATACCGTACCCTAAACCTAACCCGTACCCTAAACCTATTCCGGACCCAAAACCTAACCCTAACCATTAACCTAACCCTAACCGTAACCCTATCACGTAACCTAACCCTAACCCTAACCCGTAACCTATCCCTAACCCTAACCCTAACCCTAACCCTAACCATAACCGTAACCCATACCCTAAACCTAACCCTAACCCTAACCCTACCCGTACCTTAACCCTAACCGTAACACTAAACCGTCCCCTAAAACTAACCCGTAGCCCTAACCTAACCCTAAACCTAACCCTAATCCATACCCTAAACCTAACCCTAACCCTAAACTTCACCATAACCCGTACCCTAACCCTAACCCTAACCCGTGATGTAACCCTAAACCTAACCGGTCCCCTAACCCTAACCCGTCCCCTATCCGAACCATAACCCTAATTCATCTGCTAACCCATACCCTAACCCTAAACCTAAAGCCTAACCCTAACACTTACCCTAAACCTAAGCACTGTCCCTAACCCTAACTCTAACGCTAACCCGTTACCTAAACCAACCCGTACCATAAACCTAACCCTAAACCTAACCCTCCCTATCACTTACCCTAATCCGTAAGTTCCCAGAGTCGAGCTCACCCCCAGTCTCTCACAGTTCCACATGTCCTTCAGATTTTTGAACATCCTCACTAGACATGTTTGTCAGAAGCTCATAGGACACAAGGGGCTAACTGCAGGCTTCAATGCTTGTGTCTCCAGGTGCAGTAGAGCGGTATACATGGAACCTCAATTTACAATGTAACTACGTTCTGACGGCCGTAAGAACGAAGCAAGGGGAAAGCTGCCTTCGAGGCTTGCTTCCTTTGGGAGTTGAGCTCAAGGCAGGACCCTCCCGCATCCTGACTGCTTGTAGACATAGCTGCTAACATCCTTATGTTAGGTGCTGGGAGACGTTGTGAGAAATGCATGTGGAAGCATCAGGCCTGTATTCAGGTGTATCTTGTTGAATACACTGATTTCCACCTGCCTTCTTCAATTAGAGTGTAGCCAGGTTCTAACGCCCATGTATGAGTGGGTAGCAGATATCTGCCTCGCAGGCATACACACTTCTGAGAGTTGAGCATACGGCCTATGCCTCCCACGTCCTGCCTGTGGCTACACGTCGCTCCTAAAAGGCCTAGGCTCGATGCGTGGTGAAGTGTTGGGAGATGTAAGGGGAAATTCCTGGCCCACAATACTAGTGCCTCCAAGCTCAATCCAGCGATTTCCTAGTAATTCCTCTCTTAGACTGGTGTTACATACTAAGTTCCATACGTGAGAAGCTAGCTGAACGCAGTGTCCAAAGGCAACTTACTTCCAAGAGTTGAGCTCACACTGAGCCCTCACACTTCCACACTGCCTGCAGAATGAGTTTCGAACATCTTCACCATGGACGCTTGTCACAGGCTTGTGAGACGCAAGTGGAATAAGGCAGACCTGGAAGGTGCCTCCAAGTGCAGTAGAGTGGTATTCTTGGAACCTACTGACTTAGAATACTACTAGGTTCTCACTGCCATAAGAACGCATCTCGTTGAAAGCTGGCTTCTAGGCATGCTTCCCTGTGAGAGCTGAGGTCAAGGCAGGACCCTCCCCCATCCTGACTGCTTGTAGACATTGGTCATAGCATCCTTATGTTAGTTGTTCGAAGAGGTTGTGTGAAATGCTTGTGGAAGTGACAGACGTGTACTCACGTGTATCTGAGTTCAATACAGCGATTGCCAACGTCCTTGTTCAATTCGAGTGTAGCTCGGTTCTAGGTCCCATCAATAAGTGTGTAGCAGACATCTGCCTGCAAAGCATACACACTTCTGAGAGTGGAGCTTATGAGCTGTAACTCCCACATCCTGACTGCCTGTACGGTTCGCTTCAACAGCATTTTGTTCTATGCGGGACAGGAGCGGAGTGAGGACCAAGTGTTGGCCTGGTCAATTTCTGGCATAGCAGACTGCTGCCTGCAAGGCATGCACACTCCTTTGGACTGAGCTGATGGCTTGTACCTCCCACATGCTGAACGCCTGTACACTTCGCTTCCAAAGGATTTCGTTCAATACGGGACACAAGTTTTGTGAGAGGCAAGTGTCTCTTAGCTCAATCCAGCAACTTCTGAAGAATTCATCCCTCACATGGGAGCTAAATACTAACTTACAATCCTGAGTTCCAAGTTGAAAGCTGTCTCTCTGGGGATCTTCCTTCTGAGAGATGAGCTGACACGCGGTCCTTCCCAGTTCCAAACTGCCTGCAGATGGAGCTATGAACATCCTCACTAGACATGTTTGTCTGAAGCTAATGGAACGCAAGGGGCAAGCTGCAGGCTTCAATGGATGTGTCTCTAGGTGGTGTAGAGCAGTATTCACAAACATCCTCACTTACAATGCTGCTACGTTCTCATTGCCATAAAAACGCATCTAGTTGAAAGCTGGCTTCTCGGCATGCTTCCTTGTGAGAGCTGAGGTAAGGGCAGGACCCTCCCGCCTCCTAACTGCCTGTAGACATAGGTCCTAACATCCTTATGTTAGGTGCTGGAATAGGTTGTGTGAAAAGCTTGTGGAAGTGACAGGCCTGTACTCACGTGTATCTGAGTTCAATACAGCGATTGCCAACATCCTTGTTCAATGCGAGTGTAGCTTGGATCTAGCTCCCATTGATAAGTGTCTAGCACACATCTGTCTGCAAAGCATACACATTTCTGAGAGTTGAGCTTATGGCTTGTAACTCCCACATGCTGAATGCCTGTACGCTTCATTTCCAAAGGATTTCGTTTGATACCGGACGCAAGTTTTGTCAGAGGCAAGTGTCTCTTAGCTCAATCCATTAACTTCTGAAAAATTCCTCCCTCAGATGGGAGCTACATACTAACTTCCAATCCTGAGTTCCTAGTAGAAAGCTGTCTCTCTGGGGATCTTTCTTCTGAGAAATGAGCTGAGACGCGGTCCTTCCAAGTTCCACACTGCCTGCAGATGGAGTTAGGAACATCCTCACTAAACATGTTTGTCAGAAGCTCATCGGATGCAAGGGGCAAGCTGCAGGCTTCAATGGTTGTGTCTCCAGGTGGTGTAGAGCGCTATACACAGAACATCCTGACTTACAATGCTGCTACATTGTCACAGCCACAAGAATGCAGCTAGTAGAAAGCTGCCTTCCAGGCCTGCTTCCATTTGAGAGCTGAGCTCAGGGCAGGACCCTCCCGCATTCTCCCTGCCTGTAGAAGTAGCTGCTAACATCCTTATGTTAGGTGCTGGAAGAGGTTGTGTGAAAAGCTTGTGGAAGTGACAGGCCTGTACTCACTTGTATCTGAGTTCAATACAGCGATTGCCAACGTCCTTGTTCAATTTGAGTGTAGTTCGGTTCTAGCTCCCATCAATAAGTGTCTAGCAGACATCTGCCTGCAAAGCATACACACTTCTGAGATTTGAGCTTATGGCCTGTACCTCCCACATCCTGACTGCCTGTACGGCTCGCTTCAACAGCATTTTGTTCTATGCGGGACAGGAGCGGATTGAGAACCAAGTGTCTGCCTGGTCAAATTTGCGCCTACTGGACTGCTACCTGCAAGGTATACACACTCCTTTGGACCTAGCTTATGGCTTGTACCTCCCACATGCTGACCGCCTGTACGCTTCACTTCCAAAGGATTTCGTTCGATACGGGATGCAAGTTTTGTGAGAGGCAAGTGTCTCTTAGCTCAATCCAGCGTCTTCTGAGGAATTCCTCCCTCAGACGGGAGCTACATACTAACTTCCAATCCTGAGTTCCTAGTTAAAAGCTGTCTCTCTGGGGATCTTCCTTCTGAGAGATGAGCTGACACGCGGTCCTTCCCAGTTCAGCACTGCCTGCAGATGGAGTTACGAACATCCTCACTAGACATGTTTGTTGGAAGTTTATGGGACACAAGGGGCAAGTTGCAGACTTCAATGGTTGCGTCTCCAGGTGGTGTAGAGCGGTATTCATGGAACATCCTGACTTACGAAGCTGCTATGTTCTCATTGCCATAAGAATGCAGCTAGTTGAAAGCTGGCTTCTAGGCATGCTTCCTTGTGAGAGCTGAGCTCAGGGCAGGACCCTCCCGCATCCTGCCTGTCTGTAGACGTAGCTGCTAACATCCTTATGTTAGGTGCAGGGAGAGGTTGTGAGAAAAGCATGTGGAAGCGACAGGCCTGAACTCACGTGTATCTGAGTTGAATACAGCGATTTCCAATGGCCTTCTTCAGTCAGAGTGTATCTAAATTCTAACTCCCATGTATGAGTCGGTAGCAGATATCTGTCTCACAGACATACACTCTTCTGAGAGTTGATTATATGGTCTGTACCTCCCACATCCTGCCTGAAGGTACACGTCGCTCCTAACAGTTCTAGGCTCGATGCATGACAGAAGTGTTGGGAGAGGTAAGTGGAAAATCCTGGCTCACAAGACTAGTGCCTCGAAGCTCAATCCATCGATTTCCTAATAATTCCTGTCTTAGACTGGTGCTATATACTAAGTTACATAAGTGAGAAGCTAGCTGAATGCAGTGTCCAAAGGAAACTTACTTCTGAGAGATGAGCTCACACCGAGTCCCTCACAGTTCTACACTGCCTACAGAATGATTTTCGAACATCTTCACCATAGACGTTTGTCAGAAGCTTGTGAGACCCAAGTGGAATAATGCAGACCTGGAAGGTGTCTCCAGGTGCAGTAGAGTGGTATAGTTGGAACCTCCTGACTTAGAATACTGCTACGTTCTCACTGCCATAAGAACGCAGCTAGTTGAAAGCTGGCTTCTAGGCATGCTTCCTTGTGAGAGCTGAGGTAAGGGCAGGACCCTCCCGCCTCCGGATTGCCTGTAGACATGGGTCCTAGCATCCTTATGTTAGGTGCTGGAAGAGGTTGTGTGAAAAGCTTGTGGAAGTGACAGACCTGTACTCACGTGTATCTTAGTTCAATACAGTGATTGCCAACGTCCTTGTTCAATTCGAGTGTACCTCGGTTCCAGCTCCCATCGATAAGTGTCTAGCAGACATCTGCCTCCAAAGCATACACACTTCTGAGAGTTGAGCTTAAGAGCTGTAACTCCCACATCCTGACTGCCAGTACAGCTCGCTTCAACAGCATTTCGTTCTATGTGGGACAGGACTGGAGCGAGGACCAATGTCTGCCTGGTCAATTTCGCGCCTAGCGGACTGCTGCCTGCAAGGCATGCACACTCATTTGGACTGAGTTTATGGCTTGTACCTCCAACATGCTGAACGCCTGTATGCTTCACTTCTAAAGGATTTCATTCGATACGGAATGCAAGTTTGGTGAGAGGCAAGTGTCTCTTAGCTCAATCCAGTGACTTCTGAAGAATTCCTCCCTCATATGGGAACTACATACTAACTTCCAATCCTGAGTTCCTAGTTGAAAGTTGTCTGTCTGGGGATCTTCCTTCTGGGAGATGAGCTGACACTCGGTCCTTCCCAGTTCCACATTGCCTGCAGATGGAATTACGAATATCCTCACTAGACATGTTTGTCAAAACCTCATGGGACGCAAGGGGCAAGCTGCAGGCTTCAATGGTTGTGTCTCCAGGTGGTGTAGAGCGGTATTCAAGGAACTTCCTGACTTACAATGCTGCTATGTTCTCATTGCCATAAGAACGTAGCTAGCTGAAAGCTGGCTTCTAAGCATGCTTCCTTGTGAGAGCTGAGGTCAGGGCAGTACCCTCCCGCATCCTGCCTGCCTGTAGACGTAGCTGCTAACATCCATATGTTAGGTGCAGGGAGAGGTTGTGAGTAAAGCATGTGGAAGTGTCAGGCCTGAACTCATGTGAATCTGAGTTGAATACAGCGATTTCCAATGGCCTTCTTCAATCAGAGTGTATCAAGGTTCTAACTCACATGTATGAGTGGGTAGCAGATATCTGCCTAGCAGGCATACACACTTCTGAGAGTTGATCATACGTCCTGTACCTCCCACATCCTGCCTGCAGGTACATGTCGCTCCAAAAAGACCTAGGCTCAATGTGAGACTAAAGTGTTGGGAGAGGTAAGTGAAAAGTCCCGGTCCACAAAACTTGTGCCTCCAAGCTCAATCCAGTGATTTCTTAGTAATTCCTCTCTTAGACTGATGCCACATACTAAGTGCCATATGTGAGAAGCTAGCTGAACACCGTGTCCCAAGACAAGTTACTTCTGAGAGTTGAGCTCACACCCAGTGCCTCACAGTTCCACACTGCCTGCAGATTGAGTTTCGAACATCTTCACCCTAGACGTTTGTCAGAGGCTAGTGAGATGCAAGTGGAATAATGTAAACCTGGAAGGTTTCTCCAGGTGCAGTAAAGTGGTATTCTTGGAAACTAATGTCTTAGAATACTGCTATGTTATCACTGCCATAAGAACGCAGCCAGTTGATTGCTGGAAGAGATTGTGTGTAAAGCCTGTGGAAGTGACAGTCATGTACTTAGACACATAACCTCACCCGTACCCATAACCTAACCCTAACCCGTACCCTAACCATAACACTTACCCAAACCTTAACCCCTTACCCCTAACCCGAACACGTACCCTAACTCAAAACCTACCCGGACTCTTACTGTTAGGGTATTCCCTAACAGTACCCCAACCGTAATGCTAACCCTAACCCATACCCTAAGAAGTAACCTAAACGTAAACCTACCAAACCATTAACCCAAACCCCAATCTGCCCCCATAACCTAACACGAACGCTTACCCTAACCTGTACACGGACCCTAACCCCAACCATAACCCTAAACCAAAACCTAACCCGTACCCATTCCCTAACCCTAAATCTAACTTTACCCGTACCATAACCTGTACCCCAACCTTTACACTGACCCGTACCCGAACCCTAACCCTAACCCTAAACCAAACCCTAATTCGTACCCTAACACTAACCCTAATCCTAATACTAACCCTAAACTGTACCCTAACCCTAACACTAAGCCTAACCCTAACCCATACGGTAACCCTAACCCTAACCCAAAACCTAACCCTAACACTAACCGTAACCCTTACCCATACCCTAACCGTAACCGTAACCTTAACCCTAAACCTAACCCTAACCCTAACTCTATTCCTAACCGTAATCCTTACCCGTACCCTAACCCTAAATCTAACCCTAATCCTACCCCTAACCTTATCCGAACCCTATCCCTATACCTAACACTAACCAGAACCGTAACCCTAACCCTAACCCTAACCATATCCCTTAACCGTACCTAAACCTAACTCTAACCCTTACCCGAACCCTAAACCTAACCCTAACCTTAACCCTAACCCTAATCCTAATCCTAACCCTTACCCGAAACCTAAGCCTAACACTAAACCTAACCCTAACTTGTACCGTAACCCTAACCCAAATCGCTAACCTGTACCATAACCCTAACCCAAAACCTAACCCTAACCCTAAGCCTATCCCTAAACAGTACCGTAAGCCTAACCCTAACCATAACCCTTACCCGTACACTAACCCCTAACCCTAACCCTAAACCTAACCCTAATCCTAACCCGTACCGTAACCCTAACCGTAACCCTTACCCATTCCCTACCGCTAGCCCTTACCCTAACCCTAACCTTAACCAGAACCCTAACCCTAACCCTAATCATAAACCATACCGTACCCTAATCTTAACCCTAAACCTAAACTTAAAGCTTACCCATACCGTAACCCTAACCCTAACCCTAACTTGTACACTAACCCTAATCGTAACCCTAACCATAGCCGTAACCCTTACCCGTACCCTAACCCTAACTCTAACCCTAACACATACCCAAACCGTAACCCAAACCCTAACTAACCCTAACCCTAAAACTTACACGAACGTTAACGCTAACCCTAATCCTAATCCTAAGTCTAACCCTAAACCATACCGTAAATGTAACTGTAACCCTCACCCTAACCCTAACACTAACACTAACCCTATCCCTACCATACAGTAACCCTAACACAAATCCCTAACCTGTTCCGTAACCCTAACCCTAACCCTAAATCAAAACCTAACGCCTATCCCTAACCCTAACACTAACCCTAACCTAACCCTAACCAGTACCGTAAGCCTAACACTAACCGTAACCCTAACTGTAACCCTTACCCATACCCTAACCCCTAACCCTAACCCTAACCATAACCCTTACCCGTACACTAACCCCTAACCCTAACCCTAAACCTAACCCTAATCCTAACCCGTACCGTAACCCTAACCGTAACCCTAACCCTTATTCGAACCCTACCCTAACCCTAACACTAAACCTAAACCTAACTCTAACCCATATCGTATACCTAACCGTAACCCTCCCCGAACCCTAACCCTAACCCTAACCGGAAACCTTACCCGTACCCTTACATTATCTCTAACCGTAACCGTAAAACTTACCCGTACCCTAACCCTAACCATAACACTTACCCGGACCCTAAACCTAAGCTTAACCCTAACCCTAACCCGTACCTGAACTCTAAACCTAACCGTAACCCTAAGCCGTACTATAACCCTAACCCCACCCCTTACCCTAACCCTAAACCTTACCCTAATCTGTACCGTAAACTTACACTAACCCTAACCCTAATCCTAACCCTAACCCTAACTGTAACCCTTACCAGTACCCTAACCCTAATCCTAACCCTAACCCTAACCCTAACCCGAACCCTGACCCTAACACTAACCCTAGCCCGTACCGTAACCCTAACACTAAGTCTAACCCTAACCCATACCATAGCCCTAACCCTACCCAAAACCTAACCGTAACCCTAAACGTAACCCTTACCCATACCCTAACCGTAACCCTTACCTGTTCCCTAACCCTAACCTAAACTTAAAAAACCGTAACCCTAACCGTAACCCTTACCCGTACCCTACCCCTAGCCCTTACCGTAACCCTAACCTTAACCCGAACCCTAACCCTAACCCTAATAATAACCCGTACCATACCCTAACCTTAACCCTAAACCTAAACCTAAACCTTACCGATACCGTAACCCTAAACCTAACCCAAACTTGTACCTAACCTTAATCGTATCCCTAACCCTAACAGTAACTCTTACCAGTACTCTAATCCTAACTCTAACCCTAAAACATGCCCAAACCGTAATCCAAACCTTAACTAACCCTAACCCTAAAACTTACACGAAAGTTAACCCTAAAACTAATCCTAATCCTAACCCTAACACTAACCCATACCGTAACCTTAACCCTAACCCTAACCCTAAACCTAACACTAACACTAACCCTAACCCTACCACGTACAGTAACCCTAACCCAAATCCCGAACCTGTACCGTAACCCTAACCCTAACTCTAACCATTAATCTAACCCCTAACCCTAACTCTAACCGTAACCCTAACTTTACCCTACCAGTGCCTTAAGCCTAACACTAACCCTAACCCTAAATGTAACCCTTACCCGTACACTAACCCCTAACCCTAACCCTAACCATAACACTTACCCGTAGACTAAACCTAACCCTAACCATAAACCTTAACCGTATCCTAACCCTAGCCCTAAACCTAACCCTAACTGTAAACCTTAGCCGTACCCTAACCCCTAACCCAAACCCTAACCATAACCCTTACCCGTACCCTAACCCTAACCCTAACCCTTACCCGAACCCTAAACCTAACCTAAGCCTTACCGTAACCCTAAACCTATCCCTAACACTAAACCTAACCTTAACCCTAACCCGTACCGTAAACTTAACCCTAACCCTAACCCTAACACTAACCCAAACCTCACCGTAACCCTTCCCTGTATCCTAACCGTAACACTAACCCTAACCCTAACCCTTACCCGAACCCTGACCCTAACACTAACCCTAACCCATACCGTAACCCTAACACTAAACCTAACCCTAAACCATGCGGTAACCCTAACCCTAACCCAAACCCTAACCCTATCCCTAAACATAATCCTTACCCCTACCCTAACCCTATCACTAAACCTAACCCTAACCCATGCCGTAACCCTAACACTAACACTAACCCTACCCTAACCGCAACCCTTACCCGTTCCCTAACCCTAAACCTAACACTAACCCTAACCGTAACCGTAATTCTTACCCATGCACTAACCACTAACCCTATCCCTAAACCTAACACTAACCAGTACCGTAACCCTAAACCTAACCCTAACCGTAACCCTTACCCATTACCTAACCCTAACACTAACCATAACCCTTACCCATAACCTAACCCTAACTCTAAACCAAACCCTAACCGTAACCATTACCCGTACCCTAACCATAAACCTCACCCTAACCCTAACCCTAATATAACTCTAAACCTAACCCTAACCGTAACCCTTACCCATTCCCTACCGCTAGCCCTTACCCTAACCCTAACCTTAACCAGAACCCTAACCCTAACCCTAATCATAAACCGTACCGTACCCTAATCTTAACCCTAAACCTAAACTTAAAGCTTACCCATACCGTAACCCTAACCCTAACCCTAACTTGTACACTAACCCTAATCGTAACCCTAACCATAGCCGTAACCCTTACCCGTACCCTAACCCTAACTCTAACCCTAACACATACCCAAACCGTAACCCAAACCCTAACTAACCCTAACCCTAAAACTTACACGAACGTTAACGCTAACCCTAATCCTAATCCTAAGTCTAACCCTAAACCATACCGTAAATGTAACTGTAACCCTCACCCTAACCCTAACACTAACACTAACCCTATCCCTACCATACAGTAACCCTAACACAAATCCCTAACCTGTTCCGTAACCCTAACCCTAACCCTAAATCAAAACCTAACGCCTATCCCTAACCCTAACACTAACCCTAACCTAACCCTAACCAGTACCGTAAGCTAACACTAACCGTAACCCTAACTGTAACCCTTACCCATACCCTAACCCCTAACCCTAACCCTAACCATAACACTTACCCGTACACTAAACCTAACCCTAACCATAAACCTTAACCGTATCCTACCTTAACCCTAACCGTATCCCTTACCCGTACCCTAAACCTAACCCTGACCCTAACGCGAACCCTTACCCGAACCCTAACCCTAACCTAAGCCTTACCGTAACCGTAACCCTATCCCTAACCCTAAACCTAACCCTAACCCTAACCCGTACCATAAACTGAACTCTAACGCTAACCCTAACACTAACCCAAACCTAACCGTAACCCTTCCCTGTACCCTAACCGTCATCCTAAACCTAACCCTAAGCCTTACCCGAACCCTGACCCTAACACTAACCCTAACCTGTACCGTAAACCTAACACTGAAACTATCCCTAAACAATACCGTAAGCCTAACCCTAACCCAAAACCTAAACCTATCTCTAACCATAATCCTTACCCGTACGCTAACCCTATCTCTAACCCTAACCCTAACCCTACCCTAACCCTAACCCTAACCCGTGCCTTAACCCTAAACTAACACTAACCCTACTCCTAGCCGCAAACCTTACCCGTACCCTAACCCTAAACCTAACCGTAACCCTTACCCGTACACTAACCCTAACCCTAACTCTAGACCTAAACCTAACCCTAACCATAACCTTACCCGTTCCCTAACCCTGAACCTAACACTAACCGTAACCCTTACCCGTTCCCTAACCCTAACCTACCCTTAAAGCTAACCCTAACCCTAATCAAATGCTTACCCGTACCCTACCCCTAGCCCTAACCCTAACCCTAACCCTAACCGAACTCTAACCCTAACCCGCACTGTAACCCTAACCCTAACCATAACCATAACCCTACCCGTAACCATTACCTGTACCCTAATCCTAACCCGAACCGTAACCGTAACCCTTACCCTAACCCTAAACCGTACCGTTACCCTAACCCTAACCCTAACTCTTACCGGAACCCTAACCCTAACCCTAAACCTAACCCTAACCTGTACCGTAACACTAACCCTAACGCTAACCCTAACCCTAACCATAACCATGAACTGTACCATAACCCTAACCCTATCCCTTACCCGTACCCTAACCTCAATTCATTCCCTAACCCTAACCCTAACCCTTACCATAACCCTAACCCTAACCCTAAACCTAACCCTAACTGTAAACCATACTCTTAACCTAACCCTAACCGTAAACATAACCATAAACTACACCCGTACACTAACCCTGACCGTAACTCTTACCTGTGCCCTAACACTAAACTTAACCCTAAACCTAACCCTTAACCATACCCTAACCGTAACACTAACCCTAACCAGTACCATAACCCTAACTGTGTCCCTAAACCTAAACCATACCGTAACCCTATACCTAACCGAAACCCTAACCTTAACCGTAACCCTTACCCGTACACTAACCCTAAACCTAAACCTAACCATAACCATAAACTTAACCCTAACCATAAGCCTTACCCATTCGTAACCCCAACCCTATCCCTAAACCTAACACGTACCGTAAACCTTACCATAACCCTCACTCTAACCCTAAACTTATCCGTTACCCGAACCCATACCCTAAACATAACCCTAACCCTAAACATAACCCTTAGCCATACTCTATCTCTAACCCTCACCCTAACCCTAACCCATACCGTAACCCTAAACCTAACCCTACACCTAAGCCTAACCGTAACCCTTACCCATGCCCTAACCCTATACCAACCCTAATCCTTTCCCGAACCTTAACCTAACCCTAACATTAACCCTAAACTATCCCAACCCGTACCGTAACCCTATCCCAAATCCCTACCCCGTATCATAACCCTAACCCTAAACCTAAACCTAACCCTAAACCAACCAATAACCCTAACCCTAACCCTAACGCTAACGTAACCCGTACCGTAACCCTAACCCTAACCTTAACTGTAACTGTAACACTTACCCGTACCCTAACCCTATACCCTAACCCTAAACCTAACCCTACCCCTAACCCATACCGTAACCCTAAAACTAACCCTAACCGTAACCGTAACCCTTACCCTTACCCTAATCCTAACCCAAACCCGTACGGTAACCCTAACCCTAACGCTAACCCTAACTCTAACCCTAAACCTAACCCTAAACGTAACCCTTACCCGTTCCCTAAACCTAACCCTAATCCTAAACCTAACCGTAACCCTAACCTTAACCCTTACCCGTTCCCTACCCTTACCCCTAAACCTAACACTGACCCTAACCAGAACCATAACCCTAACCCTAACGTTATCCATACCGTAACACTAACCCTAAACCTAACCCTAACCGTAACCCTTCCCCGAACCCTAAACCTAACCCTAACTCTAACCCGTACCGTAACCCTAAGAGTAACCCTAACCCTAAACGTAACACTTACCCGTACCCTAATCCTAACCCTAACCCTAACAGTAACCCTTACCCTACATTAACCCTCACCCTAAACCTAACTCTAACCCTAACCCAGACCCTAACCCTAACCCTAAAAATAACCCTAACCCTAACCTCAACCCTTACCCCTAACCACCCTAACCATAACATAACCCTAAACCTAACCCGAACCCTAAACCTAACACTAACCCTAACCGTAATCCTCAACTGTACCCTAACCCAAACCCTTACCCTAACCCTAAACCTTAGCCGAACCCTAACCCTAACCCGAACCCTAACCCGTACCGTACCCCTAACCTTAACCCTAACCCGTACCATAAACTTAACCTTAACCCTAACCATAACCGAACCCTTACTCTAACCCTAAACCTAACCCTAACCCTAACCTAACCCTAACCGTAACCTATACCTGTATCCTAACCCTGAACCTAACACTAACCCTTACCCGAACCCTAACCCTAAGCCTAACACTAACCCATACCGACCCTAACCGTAACCCTAAACCTATCCCTAACCGTAACCCTTAGCCGTATACTAACCCTAAACCTAAACGTAAATCTAACCCTAACCCTAACCGTAACCCTTACACGTACCCTAAACCTAACCCTAACCCTTACCCGAACCCTAACGCTAACACTAACCCTAACCCGTACTGTAATCCTAACGCGAACACTAAATCTACACCTAACCCTAACCTTACCCGAACACTAACCCAAACGTAACCTGTACCGTAACCCTAACCCTAAGCCTAACCATGCCCTTAAGCCTTACCCTTACCCTAACCTTAACCCAAACCGTTATCCTTACCTGTACCCTAACCCTAAACCTAACCCTAACCCTAACCCTAACACTAACTGTAACCCTTACCCGTACCTGAACCGTAACCCTAACCCTAACCCTAACCATAAGCCTAACTCTTTTTTTTCATAAGCCTAACTCTTACCCGAACCCTACCCTAACCCTAATCCTAAAACTTACCCGAACCCGAAACCTAACCCTAAACCTAATCCTAACCCTAACCATTACCCTTGCCCGATCCCTAAACCTAACCCTAACCCTTGCCCTAACCCTATGCCTAAACGTAATTTTATCCATACCCTAACCCTAACCTAACCCTAACCCTAATTGCAACCCTTACGCGTACCGTAACCCTAACCGTAACCCTAACCCTTACCCGAAAACTCACCATAACCCTATACCTAACCTAACATGTTCCGTAACCCTAACCCTAACCGTAACCCTTACCTGTACCCTAACCATAACACTCACCCTAACTGTAACCCTTACCCGTACCCTAACCGTAACCCTAATGCTAACTCTAACCCTAACCCTAACCCTAACCGTAACCCTTACCCGTACCCTAACCCTAACCCTAAACCTACCCCTAACCCTTACCCAAACCCTATCTCTAACCCTAACCCTAATGCGTACCATAACCCTAACCCAACCCTAAACCTAACCCGTACCGTAAACCTAACCCTAACCCTACCACGTACCGCAACCCTAAACCTAACCCTAAACCTACCCTTAACCCGAAACCATACCCTAAACCTAACCCTAACACTAAAACTAACCGTAACTCTTACCCGTCCCCTAACCCTAAACATGACCCTAACCGTAAACCTTACCCAACCCCTAACCATAAACCTAACCCTAATCCGTACCGGAACCTAACCCTAAGCCTAACCTTTAACATAACCTTAACCGTACGCTAACCCTTAACCGAATCCAAACCCTAACCCTAATCCTAACCCTTAACGGAAC
>JAEUCK010002013.1:0-20786 GCA_017311455.1 Otocyon megalotis megalotis | reverse complement strand
CTCAGGGAGTTAGAGCAGGACCCCAGGAGGGCGGGGATGCCCTCAGACTCCCAGGGACACTAAGAGACACCTGCACCCCGGGGAGAGGGCGCCGGGCTACCTAAAGGGCTATAGCGAGCATGGCTGGACCCAAGAGCAGCTCGGAGGGGCTCGGGCGGGCGCTCCGCGGAGAGGGGGTTGCACAGCTGGGAGCAGGAATCCAACAGCACAGGCCCCGGAGCACAGGGCGCCGGGACACAGCCCAGGATCTGGCCTCCCCCGGGATCAGGCAGAGGCCAGGAGGACCCAGGACAGCAAGGACGCTCCTGCCCAGAGCTGAGCAGATCATTGGCCCTGCCCCAAGCAGTATCCTGGCCGTGTAGACAGAGAGCTCCGGAGTTACTGAGGGAGCTGACTCCAGGGCTCCAGAGCTGGTCCTGCCACTGGGGTTGTTCCTCCAGGGGCATCATGGGGTAAACAACCCCCACTGAGCCCTGCACCAGACAGGGGGCGGAGCAGCTCCCCCAAGTGCTAACGCCTGAAAATCAGCACAACGGCCCCTCCACCAGAAGACCAGCTAGTCGGACATGTTCCAGGGGAGGTTAAAGCACTTGAAGTATACAGAATCAGAAGAAATTACCCCGTGGGGTTTTTATTATTATTATTATTATTATTATTATTATTATTATGTGTTTGCTTCCCCACCCTTTTTTCTTTCTCTCTTTTTTCTTTTTTTCTTTCTTTTTTCTTATTTCTTTTTCTCTTTTCTTTCCTTCTTTCTCTCCTCTCTCTTTCTCCTTTCCCAATACAACTTGTTTTTGGCCACTCTGCACTGAACAAAATGCCCAGAAGGAAAACCTCACCTCCAAAGAATCAGAAATAGTCCTCTCTCCCACAGAGTTACAAAATTTGGATTACAATTCAATGTCAGAAAGCCAATTCAGAAGCACTATTATAAAGCTAATGGTGGCTCTAGAAAAAGCATAAAGGATTCAACAGACTTTATGACTACATAATGTAGATCTAATCAGGCAGAAATTAAAAATCAATTGAATGAGATGCAATCCAAACTAGAAGTCCTAATGATGAGGGTTAATGAGGTGGAAGAATTAGTGAGAGACATAGAAGACAAGTTGATGGCAAAGAGGGAAACTGAGGAAAAAAGAGACAGACAATTGGTTTAAATATTTGGTTTAAATATTGGCAATTGGTTTAAAATATTTGGCAGCTCCCACATTCGGGGCATATATATTGAGGATTGTTAAGTCCTCTTGTTGGATCGATCCTTTAAGTATGAGATAGTGTCCCTCTTCATCTCTCACTACAGTCTTTGGGGTAAATTTCAGTTTATCTGATATAAGAATGGCTACCCCTGCTTTCTTTTGAGGACCATTTGAATGGAGAATGGTTCTCCAACCTTTATTTTCAGGTTGTAGGTGTCCTTCTGTCTAAAATGAGTCTCTTGTAGACAGCAAATAGATGGGTCCTGCTTTTTTATCCAGTCTGAAACCCTGCGCCTTTTGATGGTTCATTAAGCCCGTTCACGTTCAGAGTTACTATTGACAGATATGAGTTTAGTGTCATCATGATATCTATATTTAGTCCTTGTTCCAGTGAACTTCTTCTTAAAGGGGAATTTTAAGAGTCCCCCTTAAAATTTTGCAGAGCTGGTTTGGAGGTCACATATTCTTTCAGTTCCTGCCTGTCTTGGAAGCTCTTTATCTCTCCTTCCATTTTGAATGAGAGCCTTGCTGGGTGAAGTATTCTTGGTTGCATGTTCTTCCCATTTAGGACCCTGAATATATCCTGCCAGCCCTTTCTGGCCTGCCAGGTCTCTGTGGAGAGGTCTGCTGTTAACCTGATACTTCTCCCCATAAAGGTTAGGGATCTCTTGTCTCTTACTGCTTTAAGGATCTTCTCTTTATCTTTGGAATTTGCAAGCTTCACTATTAAATGCCTGAAAAAGAACGGTTTTTATTGATTCTTAGGGGGAATTCCTCTATTTCCAGACCTTTGAATGTCGTTTTCCTTCCAGACTGAAGAAAAGTTTCTCGCCAGAGACTTAGTCAGCCACATAGTCTGGCCCTCTGTCCCTTTCGGCGCCCCCGTGAACCCCAATTAAACGTGGGTTTCTCTTCCTCAGGCTGTCGGTTATTTCCCTTAATCTGTCTTCATGGTCTTTTAATTGTCCGTCGCTTTTTTCCTCAGTTTCCCTCTTTGCCATCAACTTGTCTTCTATGTCACTCACTCGCTCTTCCACCTCGTTAACCCTCGTGGTTAGGACTTCTAGTTTGGATTGCATCTCATTCAATTGATTTTTAATTTCTGCCTGATTGGATCTAAATTCTGCAGTCATGAAGTCTCTTGAGTCCTTTATGCTTTGTTCTAGAGCCACCAGTACCTGTATAACAGTGCTTCTGAACTGGCTTTCTGACATTGAATTGTAGTCCAGATTTTGGAACTCTGTGGGAGAGAGGACTGTTTCTGATTCTTTCTTGTGAGGTGAGGTTTTCCTTCTAGTCATTTTGCTCAGTGCAGAGTGGCCAAAACCAAGTTGTATTGGGAAAAGGAGAATAAAAGAGGAGAGAAAGAAGGATAGAAAGAAGAAAAAGAAAAAAAAGGGAAGAAAAAAAGGAAAACAGAGAAGAAAAGAGAAAGAAAAAGAAAGAGGTGAAAAAAAGGGGGTGGGGGAAGCAATCAGGCATCAAAAAGAAAAAAAGAAAATAAAAAGAAAAAGAAAAAGAAAAGAAAAAAGAAAAGAAAAAAAACCACAGAGGAGTATCTTCTGATTCTGTATACTTAAGTCCCTTGACTTTCCCTGGAACTTCTGGCTGGTCTTCTGGGGGAGGGGCCTGTTGTGCTGATTTTCAGGTGTTAGCACTTGGGGGAGCTGCTCCGCTTGCTGCCAGGTGCAGGGCCCAGTGGGGGTTGTTTACCCCGCGAGGCCCCTGGAGGAAGGGCCCCAGTTGCTGCAGCAGCTCCGGAAACCTGGCTTCGGCCACCGCAGGAACTGCGGAGAGCAGAGAGGGGAGCTCTCCGCCTGCAGGACCTGGAGGCTCGCGGGCGGGGCCGCTGATCCGCTCAGCTCGGGGCAGGAGCGTCCTCGCTGTCCTGGGCCCTCCCGGCCTCTGCCTGTCCCGGGGACGCCGGATCCTGGGCTGTGTCCCGGCGCCCTGTGCTCCCGGCGCTGCGCTGTTGGATTCGCGCTCCCGGTGGCGCAGCCGCCTCTCCGCGGAGCCGCTGCCCGAGCCCCTCGGAGCTGTTCCCGGGGCCGCGCAGCCCCCTCCGCACGGAGCCTCTTCTGCGGGAGCCGCCGCCGCCGAGCTGCTCCCGGAGCAGCGCAGCCCCCTCCGCGGAGCCGCCGCCCGAGCCCTCCGAGCTGCTCCGGGTCCCGCTGTGCGCTGCAGCCCTTAGGGAGCTCGGCGCACTCTCCTGCGCGCGCCGCAGGTGCCTGTTAGTGTCCCCGGGAGCCCGAGGGCATCCCCGCCCTCCCGGGTCCTGCTCTAACTCCCTGCGGGCCCCTTTCCACCCGGGAAGGTTGGTGCAGCTCCTGCTCCGCCGGGACGGGGCTCTCCTGTCCTGGGGACACTCGCCCCGGCCTCAGCCCGGCTCCTCGCGGGGCCCCTCCCCCTCGGAGCCCTTTTGTGTCTTTATTTCTTTTTCCCGTCTTACTACCTTGATAGAAGCGCGAACTCTTCTCACTGTAGCGTTCCAGCTGGTCTCTTTAAATCTCAGGCCGAATTCGTAGATTTTTAGGATGATTTGAAGGTTTTCTAGGGAATTTGGTGGGGACAGGTGATTTGGGGATCCTACACTTCCTCCATCTTGCCCCTCCTCTTTCCCCTTCATTCCCTTTCACTATGTTTTATATTCTCCAAATGAAGGAGACCATATAATGTTTTGGTCAATAATTTGTTTATCCCCTGTTCATCTAGCTGGTCCTCTGTGGGAGAGGCCTGCTGTGCTGATTTTCCGGTTTTAGCACTTTGGGGAGCTGCTCAGCCCCCTCCCTGGTGCAGGGCTCAGTGAAAGATATTTAACCTCTTTATCCTTCCAGGCCACTTTGGGGCTCAGTGGGGTTGTTTATCTTGTGAGGCCCCAGTAGGAACAACAACAGTAGAGGGGGCCAGCCTTGGAGCCCTAGAGTAAGCTCCTGCACTAGCTATAGAGCTCTCAGTCTGCAGAAGCGTGGATGCTCTGTGGGCACCGGCCGCTGATCTGTACAGTTTGGGGCCACCTGGTGGCAAGAGTGTCCTTGCTGTCCTGAGCCTTTCTGGCTTCTGCCTGTCCCGGGGGAGGAGCCAGATATTGGGCTGTGTCCCCCGCGCACTGTGCTCCCAGGCCTGAGCTGTTGGAATCGTGCTCCAGGCCGCCCAGCTCCCTCCATGTGGAGCCTCTGCCCGAGCTCATTCTGAGCAGGTCCCAGGGCCACGCAGCCCCCTGCCCGGAGCCTCTGCCTGAGCCGCTTCACAGCTGTGCCCGGGGCACGCAGCTCCACCCAGCGGAGCCGCTGCCTGAGCCGCCTCCAAGCTTCTCCAGAGCCCTGCCATATGCACCCTGCAGCGCTTTAGGGAGCTCGGCCGGGGTGTGTGGTGCGCTCTTCCTGGGGCGCTGGTGCTGTTGGTGTCCCAGGGAGGCTGAGGGCATCTTCACCCCACCTGGGATCCTCCGCCAACTCCCTGGAAGGTTGGTGAAACCCCTGCTTCCCCAGGTCGGGGCTTTCGTGTCCAGGGGACACTCCCCGTGGCCTTAGCCTGGGTCCTCGCGGCACCTCCCACTCGGATGCCTTTGGTTTCTTTATTTCTTCCCCAGTTCCGTCTTCCTACCGTGATAGAAGCATGAACTCCTCTCACTGTAGCCTTCTAGCTGTTCTCTCTTTAAATCTCAGGCCGCATTCGTAGGTTCTCAGAAGATTTGAAAGCTATTTATGTAATTTAGTGGGGACAGGTGACTTGGGGACCCTACACTTCCGCCATCTTGCCCTTCCTAGGCTGTTTTCCGTTAAAAATTGTTTCTAGGCAACGGTATCAGGAAGGTCAATGAGAAAGCCATCTGACATGGGCCACCTGAGCTGCATGGTGATTGGCCACCTGAACCAGGCCACCCGAGAGCATGCGTGATTGGCCGGGGCATGGCGTGACATCACAGAGGGGGACTCCGATGCACCTGGGCTGATACAAAAGCATGACAACCGCTCACGAGCTGCTCCAGCCAGGGACCGCGCAGCCTCCTCCCCGCGGAGCCTCTGCCAGAGCCGCTTCTGAGATGCTCCTGGGGCCGAGAAGACCCTCCGTGCAGCGCCGCTGCCTAAGCTGCGTCCGAGGTGTTCCCGTGGCTGAGCAGTCCCCTCCCCACCGAGGCTCTGCCGGAGCCACCTCTCAGGCCGGGGGGGGGGGGGGCAAGATGGCGAATGAGTATGGTCCCCAAGTCACCTCTCCCCACCAAATTACCTAGATAACCGTCAAGTCATCCTGAAAACCTATGAATTCGGCCAGAGATTTAAAGAGAGAACAGGTGGAATGCTACAGTGAGAACAGTTCATGCTTCTATCGAGGTAGGAAGACTGGGAAAAAAGAAATAAACAGGAGGCATCCAAGGGGGAGGGGCCCCGCGAGGAACCGGGCTAAGGCCTCAGCAGTGTCCCCAGGACAGGGGAGCCTGGCCTGGAGAAGTAGGAGTTTCACCATTCTTCCCGGACAGGAAGGTGCTCTCAGGGAGTTAGAGCAGGACCCCAGGAGGGCGGGGATGCCCTCAGACTCCCAGGGACACTAAGAGACACCTGCACCCCGGGGAGAGTGCGCCGGGCTACCTAAAGGGCTATAGCGAGCATGGCTGGACCCAAGAGCAGCTCGTAGGGGCTCGGGCCGGTGCTCCGCGGAGAGGGGGCTGCCCAGCTGGGAGCAGGAATCCAACAGCACAGGCCCCGGAGCACAGGGCGCCGGGACACAGCCCAGGATCTGGCCTCCCCCGGGGTCAGGCAGAGGCCAGGAGGACCCAGGACAGCAAGGACGCTCCTGCCCAGAGCTGAGCAGATCATTGGCCCTGCCCCAAGCAGTATCCTGGCCGTGTAGACAGAGAGCTCCGGAGTTACTGAGGGAGCTGACTCCAGGGCTCCAGAGCTGGTCCCACCACTGGGGTTGTACCTCCAGGGGCATCATGGGGTAAACAACCCCCACTGAGCCCTGCACCAGGCAGGGGGCGGAGCAGCTCCCCCAAGTGCTAACGCCTGAAAATCAGCACAACGGCCCCTCCACCAGAAGACCAGCTAGTCGGACATGTTCCAGGGGAGGTTAAAGCACTTGAAGTATACAGAATCAGAAGAAATTTCCCCGTGGGGTTTTTATTATTATTATTATTATTATTATTATTATTATTATTATTATTATGTGTTTGCTTCCCCACCCTATTTTCTTTCCCTCTTTTTTCTTTTTTTCTTTCTTTTTTCTTATTTATTTTTCTCTTTTCTTTCCTTCTTTCTCTCCTCTCTTTTTCTCCTTTCCCAATACAACTTGTTTTTGGCCACTCTGCACTGAACAAAATGCCCAGAAGGAAAACCTCACCTCAAAAGAATCAGAAATAGTCCTCTCTCCCACAGAGTTACAAAATTTGGATTACAATTCAATGTCAGAAAGCCAATTCAGAAGCACTATTATAAAGCTAATGGTGGCTCTAGAAAAAAGCATAAAGGATTCAACAGACTTTATGACTACATAATGTAGATCTAATCAGGCAGAAATTAAAAATCAATTGAATGAGATGCAATCCAAACTAGAAGTCCTAACGATGAGGGTTAATGAGGTGGAAGAATTAGGGAGAGACATAGAAGACAAGTTGATGGCAAAGAGGGAAACTGAGGAAAAAAGAGACAGACAATTGGTTTAAGATGGTTTAAATATTGGCAATTTGGTTTAAATATTTGGCAGTTCCCACATTCGGGGCATATATATTGAGGATTGTTAAGTCCTCTTGTTGGATAGATCCTTTAAGTATGAGATAGTGTCCTCTTCATCTCTCACTACAGTCTTCGGGGTAAATTTTGGTTTATCTGATATAAGTATGGCTACCCCTGCTTTCTTTTGAGGACCATTTGAATGGTAAATGGTTCTCCAACCTTTTAATTTCAGGTTGTAGGTGTCCTTCTGTCTAAAATGAGTCTCTTGTAGACAGCACATAGATGGGTCCTGCTTTTTTATCCAGTCTGAAACCCTGCGCCTTTTGATGGGGTCATTAAGCCCGTTCATGTTCAGAGTTACTATTGACAGATAGGAGTTTAGTGTCATGATATCTATTCAGTCCTTGTTTTTGTGGATTGTTCCACTGAACTTCTTCTTAAAGGGGAATTTTAAGAGTCCCCCTTAAAATTTCTTGCAGAGCTGCTTTGGAGGTCACATATTCTTTCAGTTCCTGCCCGTCTTGGAAGCTCTTTATCTCTCCTTCCATTTTGAATGAGAGCCTTGCTGGGTAAAGTATTCTTGGTTGCATGTTCTTCTCATTTAGGACCCTGAATATATCCTGCCAGCCCTTTCTGGCCTGCCAGGTCTCTGTGGAGAGGTCTGCTGTTACTCTCTTGGATACTCCTTCCCATAAAAGTCAGGATTTCTTGTCTCTGCTGCTTTGAGGATCTTGTCTTTATCTTTGGAATTTGCAAGCTTCACTATTAAATGTCGAGGTGGAACGGTTTTTATTGATTTTAGGGGGAATCTCTCTATTTCCGGGGACTCACTTCGCCTGTTTCCCCTTCCCAGATTAGGAAAGTTTTCAGCTAGGATTTGTTCAAATACATAGTCTGGCCCTCTGTCCCTTTCGCGCCCCTCGTGAAACCCACTAAACGTGGGTTTCTCTTCTCAGGCTGTCGGTTATTTCCCCTTAATCTGTCTTCATGGTCTTTTAATTGTCTCTTTTTCCTCAGTTTCCCTTTTTGCCATCAACTTGTCTTCTCTGTCACTCACTCGTTCTTCCACCTCGTTAACCCTCGTCCTTAGGACTTCTAGTTTGGATTGCATCTCATTGAATTGATTTTTAATTTATGCCTGATTACATCTAAGTTCTGCAGTCATAAAGTCTCTTGAGTCCTTTATGCTTTGTTCTAGACCCACCAGTACCTGTATAACAGTGCTTCTGAACTGGCTTTCTGACATTGAATTGTACTCCAGATTTTGTAACTCTGTGGGAGAGAGGACTGTTTCTGATTCTTTCTTGTGAGGTGAGGTTTTCCTTCTAGTCATTTTGCTCAGTGCAGAGTGGCCAAAACCAAGTTGTATGGGGAAAAGGAGAATAAAAGAGGAGAGAAAGAAGGAAAGAAAGAAGAAAAAGAAAAAAAAGGGGAAGAAAAAAAGGAAAACAGAGAAGAAAAAGAGAAAGAAAAAGAAAGAGGTGAAAAAGGGGGTGGGGGAAGCAATCAGGCATCAAAAAGAAAAAAAGAAAATAAAAAGAAAAAGAAAAAGAAAAGAAAAAAGAAAAGAAAAAAAAACCACAGAGGAGTATCTTCTGATTCTGTATACTTAAGTCCTTTGACTTTCCCTGGAACTTCTGGCTGGTCTTCTGGGGGAGGGGCCTGTTGTGCTGATTTTCAGGTGTTAGCACTTGGGGGAGCTGCTCCGCTCGCTGCCAGGTGCAGGGCTCAGTGGGGTTGTTTACCCCGCGAGGCCCCTGGAGGAAGGGCCCCAGTTGCTGCAGCAGCTCCGGAAACCTGGCTTGGCCCCAGCAGGAACTGCGGAGAGCAGAGAGGGGAGCTCTCTGCCTGCAGGGCCTGGAGGCTCGGGGGCGGGGCCGCTGATCAGCTCAGCTCGGGGCAGGAGCGTCCTCGCTGTCCTGGGCCCTCCCGGCCTCTGCCCGTCCCGGGGGACGCCGGATCCTGGGCTGTGCTCCCGGCGCTGCGCTGTTGGATTCGCGCTCCCGGTGGCGCAGCCGCCTCTCCGCGGAGCCGCCGCCCGAGCCCCTCGGAGCTGTTCCCGGGGCCGCGCAGCCCCCTCCGCACGGAGCCTCTTCTGCGGGAGCCGCCGCCGCCGAGCTGCTCCCAGAGCAGCGCAGCCCCCTCCGCGGAGCCGCCGCCCGAGCCCTCGAGCTGCTCCGGGTCCCGCCGTGCGCTGCAGCCCTTAGGGAGCTCGGCGCACTCTCCTGCGCGCGCCGCAGGTGCCTGTTAGTGTCCCCGGGAGCCCGAGGGCATCCCCGCCCTCCCGGGTCCTGCTCTAACTCCCTGCGGGCCCCTTTCCACCCGGGAAGTCGGTGCAGCTCCTGCTCCTCCGGGACGGGGCTCTCCTGTCCTGGGGACACTCGCCCCGGCCTCAGCCGGCTCCTCGCGGGGCCCCTCCCCTTGGAGGCCTTTTGTTTCTTTATTTCTTTTTCCCCGTCTTCCTACCTTGATAGAAGCGCGAACTCTTCTCACTGTAGCGTTCCAGCTGGTCTCTCTTTAAATCTCAGGCCGAATTCGTAGATTTTCAGGATGATTTGAAGGTTTTCTAGGTAATTTGGTGGGGACAGGTGATTTGGGGATCCTACACTTCCTCCATCTTGCCCCTCCTCTTTCCCCTTCATTCCCTTTCACTATGTTTTATATTCTCCAAATGAAGGAGACCACATAATGTTTTGGTCAATAATTTGTTTATCCCCTGTTCATCTAGCTGGTCCTCTGTGGGAGAGGCCTGCTGTGCTGATTTTCCGGTTTTAGCACTTTGGGAGCTGCTCAGCCCCCTCCCTGGTGCAGGGCTCAGTGAAAGATATTTAACCTCTTTATCCTTCCAGGCCACTTTGGGGCTCAGTGGGGGTTGTTTATCTTGTGAGGCCCCAGTAGGAACAACAACAGTAGAGGGGGCCAGCCTTGGAGCCCTAGAGTAAGCTCCTGCACTAGCTATAGAGCTCTCAGTCTGCAGAAGCGTGGATGCTCTGTGGGCACCGGCCGCTGATCTGTACAGCTTGGGGCCACCTGGCGGCAAGAGTGTCCTTGCTGTCCTGCGCCTTTCTGGCTTCTGCCTGTCCCGGGGGAGGAGCCAGATATTGGGCTGTGTCCCCGGGGCACTGTGCTCCCAGGCCTGAGCTGTTGGAATCATGCTCCAGGCCGCCCAGCTCCCTCCATGTGGAGCCTCTGCCCGAGCTCATTCTGAGCAGGTCCCAGGGCCACGCAGCCCCCTGCCCGGAGCCTCTGCCTGAGCCGCTTCACAGCTGTGCCCGGGGCACGCAGCTCCCACCCAGCGGAGCCGCTGCCTGAGCCGCCTCCAAGCTTCTCCAGAGCCCTGCCATATGCACCCTGCAGCGCTTTAGGGAGCTCGGCCGGGGTGTGTGGTGCGCTCTCCCTGGGGCGCTGGTGCTGTTAGTGTCCCAGGGAGGCTGAGGGCATCTTCACCCCACCTGGGATCCTCCGCCAACTCCCTGGAAGGTTGGTGAAACCCCTGCTTCCCCAGGTCGGGGATTTCGTGTCCAGGGGACACTCGCCGTGGCCTTGGCCCGGGTCCTCGCGGCACCTCCCACTCGGATGCCTTTGGTTTCTTTATTTCTTCCCCAGTTCCGTCTTCCTACCGTGATAGAAGCATGAACTCCTCTCACTGTAGCCTTCTAGCTGTTCTCTCTTTAAATCTCAGGCCGAATTCGTAGGTTCTCAGGAAGATTTGAAAGCTATTTATGTAATTTAGTGGGGACAGGTGACTTGGGGACCCTACACTTCCGCCATCTTGCCCCTTCCTACGCTGTTTTCCGTTAAAAATTGTTTCTAGGCAACGGTATCAGGAAGGTCAATGAGAAAGCCATCTGACATGGGCCACCTGAGCTGCATGGTGATTGGCCACCTGAACCAGGCCACCCCGAGAGCATGCGTGATTGGCCGGGGCATGGCGTGACATCACAGAGGGGCACTCCGATGCACCTGGGCTGATACAAAAGTATGACAACCGCTCACGAGCTGCTCCAGCCAGGGACCGCGCAGCCTCCTCCCGCGGAGCCTCTGCCAGAGCCGCTTCTGAGATGCTCCTGGGGCCGAGAAGACCCTCCGTGCAGCGCCGCTGCCTAAGCTGCGTCCGAGGTGTTCCCGTGGCTGAGCAGTCCCCTCCCCACCGAGGCTCTGCCGGAGCCACCTCTCAGGCCGGGGGGGGGGGCAAGATGGCGAATGAGTATGGTCCCCAAGTCACCTCTCCCCACCAAATTACCTAGATAACCGTCAAGTCATCCTGAAAACCTATGAATTCGGCCAGAGATTTAAAGAGAGAACAGGTGGAATGCTACAGTGAGAACAGTTCATGCTTCTATCGAGGTAGGAAGACTGGGAAAAAAGAAATAAGATAAGAAGCTTTTGCACAGCAAAGGATACAGTCAACAAAACTCAAAGACAACCTACAGAATGGGAGAGGATATTTGCAAATGACGTATCAGATAAAGGGCTAGTTTCCAAGATCTATAAAGAACTTCTTAAACTCAACACCAAAGAAACAAACAATCCAATCATGAAATGGGCAAAAGACATGAAGAGAAATCTCACAGAGGAAGACATAGACATGGCCAACATGCACATGAGAAAATGCTCTGCATCACTTGCCATCAGGGAAATACAAATCAAAACCACAATGAGATACCACCTCACACCAGTGAGAATGGGGAAAATTAACAAGGCAGGAAACAACAAATGTTGGAGAGGATGCGGAGAAAAGGGAACCCTCTTACACTGTTGGTGGGAATGTGAACTGGTGCAGCCACTCTGGAAAACTGTGTGGAGGTTCCTCAAAGAGTTAAAAATAGACCTGCCCTACGACCCAGCAATTGCACTGTTGGGGATTTACCCCAAAGATACAGATGTAATGAAACGCCGGGACACCTGCACCCCGATGTTTCTAGCAGCAATGTCCACAATAGCCAAACTGTGGAAGGAGCCTCGGTGTCCATCGAAAGATGAATGGATAAAGAAGATGTGGTTTATGTATACAATGGAATATTACTCAGCCATTAGAAACGACAAATACCCACCATTTGCTTCAACGTGGATGGAACTGGAGGGTATTATGCTGAGTGAAGTAAGTCAATCGGAGAAGGACAAACAGTGTATGTTCTCATTCATTTGGGGAATATAAATAATAGTGAAAGTGAATATAAAGGAAGGGAGAAGAAATGCGTGGGAAATATCAGAAAGGGAGACAGAACATAAAGACTCCCAACTCTGGGAAAAGAACTAGGGGTGGTGGAAGGGGAGGAGGGCGGGGGGTGGGGGTGAGTGGTGACGGGCACTAAGGGAGACACTTGTCGGGATGAGCACCGGGTGTTATTCTGTATGTTGGTAAATTGAACACTAATAAAAAATTAATTAAAAAAAAAAAAAAAAAAAGAAATAAACAGGAGGCATCCAAGGGGGAGGGGCCCCGCGACGAACCGGGCTAAGGCCTCAGCAAGTGTCCCCAGGACAGGGGAGCCTGGCCTGGAGAAGTAGGAGTTTCACCATTCTTCCCGGACAGGAAGGTGCTCTCAGGGAGTTAGAGCATGACCCCAGGAGGGCGGGGATGCCCTCAGACTCCCAGGGACACTAAGAGACACCTGCACCCCGGGGAGAGTGCGCCGGGCTACCTAAAGGGCTATAGCGAGCATGGCTGGACCCAAGAGCAGCTCGGAGGGGCTCGGGCGGGTGCTCCGCGGAGAGGGGGCTGCCCAGCTGGGAGCAGGAATCCAACAGCACAGGCCCCGGAGCACAGGGCGCCGGGACACAGCCCAGTATCTGGCCTCCCCCCGGGTCAGGCAGAGGCCAGGAGGACCCAGGACAGCAAGGACGCTCCTGCCCAGAGCTGAGCAGATCATTGGCCCTGCCCCAAGCAGTATCCTGGCCGTGTAGACAGAGAGCTCCGGAGTTACTGAGGGAGCTGACTCCAGGGCTCCAGAGCTGGTCCCACCACTGGGGTTGTACCTCCAGGGGCATCATGGGGTAAACAACCCCCACTGAGCCCTGCACCAGGCAGGGGGCGGAGCAGCTCCCCCAAGTGCTAACGCCTGAAAATCAGCACAACGGCCCCTCCACCAGAAGACCAGCTAGTCGGACATGTTCCAGGGGAGGTTAAAGCACTTGAAGTATACAGAATCAGAAGAAATTCCCCCGTGGGGTATTATTATTATTATTATTATTATTATTATTATTATTATTATTATTATGTGTTTGCTTCCCCACCCTTTTTTTCTTTCTCTCTTTTTTCTTTTTTTCTTTCTTTTTTCTTATTTATTTTTCTCTTTTCTTTCCTTCTTTCTCTCCTCTCTTTTTCTCCTTTCCCAATACAACTTGTTTTTGGCCACTCTGCACTGAACAAAATGCCCAGAAGGAAAACCTCACCTCAAAAGAATCAGAAATAGTCCTCTCTCCCACAGAGTTACAAAATTTGGATTACAATTCAATGTCAGAAAGCCAATTCAGAAGCACTATTATAAAGCTAATGGTGGCTCTAGAAAAAAGCATAAAGGATTCAACAGACTTTATGACTACATAATGTAGATCTAATCAGGCAGAAATTAAAAATCAATTGAATGAGATGCAATCCAAACTAGAAGTCCTAACGATGAGGGTTAAGGAGGTGGAAGAATTAGGGAGAGACATAGAAGACAAGTTGATGGCAAAGAGGGAAACTGAGGAAAAAAGAGACAGACAATTGGTTTAAATATTTGGTTTAAATATTGGCAATTGGTTTAAATATTTGGCAGCTCCCACATTCGGGGCATATATATTGAGGATTGTTAAGTCCTCTTGTTGGATCGATCCTTTAAGTATGAGATAGTGTCCCTCTTCATCTCTCACTACAGTCTTTGGGGTAAATTTCAGTTTATCTGATATAAGGATGGCTACCCCTGCTTTCTTTTGAGGACCATTTGAATGGAGAATGGTTCTCCAACCTTTTATTTTCAGGTTGTAGGTGTCCTTCTGTCTAAAATGAGTCTCTTGTAGACAGCAAATAGATGGGTCCTGCTTTTTTATCCAGTCTGAAACCCTGCGCCTTTTGATGGGGTCATTAAGCCCGTTCACGTTCAGAGTTACTATTGACAGATATGAGTTTAGTGTCATCATGATATCTATTTAGTCCTTGTTCCAGTGAACTTCTTCTTAAAGGGGAATTTTAAGAGTCCCCCTTAAAATTTCTTGCAGAGCTGGTTTGGAGGTCACATATTCTCTCAGTTCCTGCCTGTCTTGGAAGCTCTTTATCTCTCCTTCCATTTTGAATGAGAGCCTTGCTGGGTAAAGTATTCTTGGTTGCATGTTCTTCTCATTTAGGACCCTGAATATATCCTGCCAGCCCTTTCTGGCCTGCCAGGTCTCTGTGGAGAGGTCTGCTGTTACCCTGATACTCCTTCCCATAAAAGTCAGGGATTTCTTGTCTCTTGCTGCTTTGAGGATCTTGTCTTTATCTTTGGAATTTGCAAGCTTCACTATTAAATGTCGAGGTGTTGAACGGTTTTTATTGATTTTAGGGGGGGATCTCTCTATTTCCTGGATCTGAATGCCTGTTTCCCTTCCCAGATTAGGAAAGTTTTCAGCTAGGATTTGTTCAAATACATAGTCTGGCCCTCTGTCCCTTTCGGCGCCCTCGTGAACCCCAATTAAACGTGGGTTTCTCTTCCTCAGGCTGTCGGTTATTTCCCTTAATCTGTCTTCATGGTCTTTTAATTGTCCGTCGCTTTTTTCCTCAGTTTCCCTCTTTGCCATCAACTTGTCTTCTATGTCACTCACTCGTTCTTCCACCTCGTTAACCCTCGTCGTTAGGACTTCTAGCTTGGATTGCATCTCATTCAATTGATTTTTAATTTCTGCCTGATTGGATCTAAATTCTGCAGTCATGAAGTCTCTTGAGTCCTTTATGCTTTGTTCTAGAGCCACCAGTACCTGTATAACAGTGCTTCTGAACTGGCTTTCTGACATTGAATTGTAGTCCAGATTTTGTAACTCTGTGGGAGAGAGGACTGTTTCTGATTCTTTCTTGTGAGGTGAGGTTTTCCTTCTAGTCATTTTGCTCAGTGCAGAGTGGCCAAAACCAAGTTGTATTGGGAAAAGGAGAATAAAAGAGGAGAGAAAGAAGGAAAGAAAGAAGAAAAAGAAAAAAAGGGAAGAAAAAAAGGAAAACAGAGAAGAAAAAGAGAAAGAAAAAGAAAGAGGTGAAAAAAAGGGGGTGGGGGAAGCAATCAGGCATCAAAAAGAAAAAAAGAAAATAAAAAGAAAAAGAAAAAGAAAAGAAAAAAGAAAAGAAAAAAAAACCACAGAGGAGTATCTTCTGATTCTGTATACTTAAGTCCCTTGACTTTCCCTGGAACTTCTGGCTGGTCTTCTGGGGGAGGGGCCTGTTGTGCTGATTTTCAGGTGTTAGCACTTGGGGGAGCTGCTCCGCTTGCTGCCAGGTGCAGGGCTCAGTGGGGGTTGTTTACCCCGCGAGGCCCCTGGAGGAAGGGCCCCAGTTGCTGCAGCAGCTCCGGAAACCTGGCTTCGGCCCCAGCAGGAACTGCGGAGAGCAGAGAGGGGAGCTTTCCGCCTGCAGGGCCTGGAGGCTCGGGGGCGGGGCCGCTGATCCGCTCAGCTCGGGGCAGGAGCGTCCTCGCTGTCCTGGGCCCTCCCGGCCTCTGCCTGTCCCGGGGGACGCCGGATCCTGGGCTGTGCTCCCGGCGCTGCGCTGTTGGATTCGCGCTCCCGGTGGCGCAGCCGCCTCTCCGCGGAGCCGCCGCCCGAGCCCCTCGGAGCTGTTCCCGGGGCCGCGCAGCCCCCTCCGCACGGAGCCTCTTCTGCGGGAGCCGCCGCCGCCGAGCTGCTCCCGGAGCAGCGCAGCCCCCTCCGCGGAGCCGCCGCCCGAGCCCTCCGAGCTGCTCCGGGTCCCGCCGTGCGCTGCAGCCCTTAGGGAGCTCGGCGCACTCTCCTGCGCGCGCCGCAGGTGCCTGTTAGTGTCCCCGGGAGCCCGAGGGCATCCCCGCCCTCCCGGGTCCTGCTCTAACTCCCTGCGGGCCCCTTTCCACCCGGGAAGGTTGGTGCAGCTCCTGCTCCTCCGGGACGGGGCTCTCCTGTCCTGGGGACACTCGCCCCGGCCTCAGCCCGGCTCCTCGCGGGGCCCCTCCCCCTTGGAGGCCTTTTGTCTCTTTATTTCTTTTTCCCCGTCTTCCTACCTTGATAGAAGCTCGAACTCTTCTCACTGTAGCGTTCCAGCTGGTCTCTCTTTAAATCTCAGGCCGAATTCGTAGATTTTCAGGATGATTTGAAGGTTTTCTAGGTAATTTGGTGGGGACAGGTGATTTGGGGATCCTACACTTCCTCCATCTTGCCCCTCCTCTTTCCCCTTCATTCCCTTTCACTATGTTTTATATTCTCCAAATGAAGGAGACCACATAATGTTTTGGTCAATAATTTGTTTATCCCCTGTTCATCTAGCTGGTCCTCTGTGGGAGAGGCCTGCTGTGCTGATTTTCCGGTTTTAGCACTTTGGGGAGCTGCTCAGCCCCCTCCCTGGTGCAGGGCTCAGTGAAAGATATTTAACCTCTTTATCCTTCCAGGCCACTTTGGGGCTCAGTGGGGGTTGTTTATCTTGTGAGGCCCCAGTAGGAACAACAACAGTAGAGGGGGCCAGCCTTGGAGCCCTAGAGTAAGCTCCTGCACTAGCTATAGAGCTCTCAGTCTGCAGAAGCGTGGATGCTCTGTGGGCACCGGCCGCTGATCTGTACAGCTTGGGGCCACCTGGCGGCAAGAGTGTCCTTGCTGTCCTGCGCCTTTCTGGCTTCTGCCTGTCCCGGGGGAGGAGCCAGATATTGGGCTGTGTCCCCGGCGCACTGTGCTCCCAGGCCTGAGCTGTTGGAATCGTGCTCCAGGCCGCCCAGCTCCCTCCATGTGGAGCCTCTGCCCGAGCTCATTCTGAGCAGGTCCCAGGGCCACGCAGCCCCCTGCCCGGAGCCTCTGCCTGAGCCGCTTCACAGCTGTGCCCGGGGCACGCAGCTCCCACCCAGCGGAGCCGCTGCCTGAGCCGCCTCCAAGCTTCTCCAGAGCCCTGCCATATGCACCCTGCAGCGCTTTAGGGAGCTCGGCCGGGGTGTGTGGTGCGCTCTCCCTGGGGCGCTGGTGCTGTTAGTGTCCCAGGGAGGCTGAGGGCATCTTCACCCCACCTGGGATCCTCCGCCAACTCCCTGGAAGGTTGGTGAAACCCCTGCTTCCCCAGGTCGGGGCTTTCGTGTCCAGGGGACACTCGCCGTGGCCTTAGCCCGGGTCCTCGCGGCACCTCCCACTCGGATGCCTTTGGTTTCTTTATTTCTTCCCCAGTTCCGTCTTCCTACCGTGATAGAAGCATGAACTCCTCTCACTGTAGCCTTCTAGCTGTTCTCTCTTTAAATCTCAGGCCGAATTCGTAGGTTCTCAGGAAGATTTGAAAGCTATTTATGTAATTTAGTGGGGACAGGTGACTTGGGGACCCTACACTTCCGCCATCTTGCCCCTTCCTACGCTGTTTTCCGTTAAAAATTGTTTCTAGGCAACGGTATCAGGAAGGTCAATGAGAAAGCCATCTGACATGGGCCACCTGAGCTGCATGGTGATTGGCCACCTGAACCAGGCCACCCCGAGAGCATGCGTGATTGGCCGGGGCATGGCGTGACATCACAGAGGGGCACTCCGATGCACCTGGGCTGATACAAAAGCATGACAACCGCTCACGAGCTGCTCCAGCCAGGGACCGCGCAGCCTCCTCCCCGCGGAGCCTCTGCCAGAGCCGCTTCTGAGATGCTCCTGGGGCCGAGAAGACCCTCCGTGCAGCGCCGCTGCCTAAGCTGCGTCCGAGGTGTTCCCGTGGCTGAGCAGTCCCCTCCCCACCGAGGCTCTGCCGGAGCCACCTCTCAGGCCGGGGGGGGGGGCAAGATGGCGAATGAGTATGGTCCCCAAGTCACCTCTCCCCACCAAATTACCTAGATAACCGTCAAGTCATCCTGAAAACCTATGAATTCGGCCAGAGATTTAAAGAGAGAACAGGTGGAATGCTACAGTGAGAACAGTTCATGCTTCTATCGAGGTAGGAAGACTGGGAAAAAAGAAATAAACAGGAGGCATCCAAGGGGGAGGGGCCCCGCGAGGAACCGGGCTAAGGCCTCAGCAAGTGTCCCCAGGACAGGGGAGCCTGGCCTGGAGAAGTAGGAGTTTCACCATTCTTCCCGGACAGGAAGGTGCTCTCAGGGAGTTAGAGCAGGACCCCAGGAGGGCGGGGATGCCCTCAGACTCCCAGGGACACTAAGAGACACCTGCACCCCGGGGAGAGTGCGCCGGGCTACCTAAAGGGCTATAGCGAGCATGGCTGGACCCAAGAGCAGCTCGGAGGGGCTCGGGCGGCTGCTCCGCGGAGAGGGGGCTGCCCAGCTGTGAGCAGGAATCCAACAGCACAGGCCCCGGAGCACAGGGCGCCGGGACACAGCCCAGGATCTGGCCTCCCCCCGGGTCAGGCAGAGGCCAGGAGGACCCAGGACAGCAAGGACGCTCCTGCCCAGAGCTGAGCAGATCATTGGCCCTGCCCCAAGCAGTATCCTGGCCGTGTAGACAGAGAGCTCCGGAGTTACTGAGGGAGCTGACTCCAGGGCTCCAGAGCTGGTCCCACCACTGGGGTTGTACCTCCAGGGGCATCATGGGGTAAACAACCCCCACTGAGCCCTGCACCAGGCAGGGGGCGGAGCAGCTCCCCCAAGTGCTAACGCCTGAAAATCAGCACAACGGCCCCTCCACCAGAAGACCAGCTAGTCGGACATGTTCCAGGGGAGGTTAAAGCACTTGAAGTATACAGAATCAGAAGAAATTCCCCGTGGGGTTTTTATTATTATTATTATTATTATTATTATTATTATTATTATTATTATGTGTTTGCTTCCCCACCCTTTTTTTCTTTCTCTCTTTTTCTTTTTTTCTTTCTTTTTTCTTATTTATTTTTCTCTTTTCTTTCCTTCTTTCTCTCCTCTCTTTTTCTCCTTTCCCAATACAACTTGTTTTTGGCCACTCTGCACTGAACAGAATGCCCAGAAGGAAAACCTCACCTCAAAAGAATCAGAAATAGTCCTCTCTCCCACAGAGTTACAAAATTTGGATTACAATTCAATGTCAGAAAGCCAATTCAGAAGCACTATTATAAAGCTAATGGTGGCTCTAGAAAAAAGCATAAAGGATTCAACAGACTTTATGACTACATAATGTAGATCTAATCAGGCAGAAATTAAAAATCAATTGAATGAGATGCAATCCAAACTAGAAGTCCTAACGATGAGGGTTAAGGAGGCGGAAGAATTAGGGAGAGACATAGAAGACAAGTTGATGGCAAAGAGGGAAACTGAGGAAAAAAGAGACAGACAATTGGTTTAAATATTTGGTTTAAATATTGGCAATTGGGGAGGAGGGGCAAGATGGAGGAAGTGTAGGATCCCCAAATCACCTGTCCCCACCAAATTACCTAGAAAACCTTCAAATCATCCTGAAAATCTACGAATTCGGCCTGAGATTTAAAGAGAGACCAGCTGGAACGCTACAGTGAGAAGAGTTCGCGCTTCTATCAAGGTAGGAAGACGGGGAAAAAGAAATAAAGAACAAAAGGCCTCCAAGGGGGAGGGGCCCCGCGAGGAGCCGGGCTGAGGCCGGGGCGAGTGTCCCCAGGACAGGAGAGCCCCGTCCCGGAGGAGCAGGAGCTGCACCGACCTTCCCGGGCGGAAAGGGGCCCGCAGGGAGTTAGAGCAGGACCCGGGAGGGCGGGGATGCCCTCGGGCTCCCGGGGACACTAACAGGCACCTGCGGCGCGCGCAGGAGAGTGCGCCGAGCTCCCTAAGGGCTGCAGCGCACGGCGGGACCCGGAGCAGCTCGGAGGGCTCGGGCGGCGGCTCCGCGGAGGGGGCTGCGCTGCTCCGGGAGCAGCTCGGCGGCGGCGGCTCCCGCAGAAGAGGCTCCGTGCGGAGGGGGCTGCGCGGCCCCGGGAACAGCTCTGAGGGGCTCGGGCGGCGGCTCCGCGGAGAGGCGGCTGCACCACCGGGAGCGCGAATCCAACAGCGCAGGCGGGAGCACAGGGCGCCGGGACACAGCCCAGGATCCGGCCTCCCCCGGGAGAGGCAGAGGCCGGGAGGGCCCAGGACAGCGAGGACGCTCCTGCCCCGAGCTGAGCGGATCAGCGGCCCCGCCCGGAGCCTCCAGGCCCTGCAGGCGGAGAGCTCCCCTCTCTGCTCTCCGCAGTTCCTGCGGGGGCTGAAGCCAGGTTTCCGGAGCTGCTGAAGCCACAGGGGCGGTTCCTCCAGGGGCCTCACGGGGTAAACAACCCCCACTGAGCCCTGCACCAGGCAGGGAGCGGAGCAGCTCCCCCAAGTGCTAACACCTGAAAATCAGCACAACAGGCCCCTCCCCCAGAAGACCTGCGAGACCGACCAGTTCCAGGGGAAGGAAGTCAAGGGACTTAAGTATACAGAATCTGAAGATACTCCTCTGTGGGTTTTTTTCTTTTCTTTTCTTTTTTCTTTTTTTTTTTTTCTTTTTCTTTTCTTTTTTTTCTTTTTGATTCCTGATTGCTTCCCCCACCCCTTTTTTTCACCTCTTTCTTTTTCTTTCTCTTTTTCTTCTCTTTTTTCCTTTTTTCTTCCTTTTTTTTCTTTTTCTTCTTTCTTTCCTTCTTTCTCTCCTCTTTTATTCTCCTTTTCCCAATACAACTTGTTTTGGCCACTCTGCACTGAGCAAAATGACTAGAAGGAAAACCTCACCTCAAAAGAAAGAATCAGAAAAAGTCCTCTCTCCCAAAGAGTTACAAAATCTGGATTATAATTCAATGTCAGAAAGCCAGTTCAGAAGCACTATTATACAGCTACTGGTGGCTCTAGAACAAAGCATAACGGAC